>JAODJU010000095.1:26013529-26029430 GCA_026776725.1 Gnathonemus echidnorhynchus | reverse complement strand
GTGGGGGTGGGGGAGGGTTAGGACAATATTAGGGAATATTAAGGTTGGGGACCCAATATTATATTCTTTCTCAGGCCCAAAATCTCTAACAGCTCCCTGATTCTGCCAAAACCGATAACAGATAATAATATTATGTGGTATTTTTAAAGATTTTAACATTTTACATTATACACCTTTGATCAATGGAGAGCTTCAAGAAGACCACGTTTCCCCACATGACTGCATCCAAGGAATGTCAAATAAGGTGTGAAGTGCTTGGGACTTGTTAGAAATATTTTATCCATCTAGGGATCTGATGAGTCAGGCACATGCTAGAGACCACAGGGCACGTAGCATATGAGATACCCTCAATAAGATGTCAGTCCTTTACATAGTAACCCATGAGGACACTGATACACCTAAATTACATGTGTCTTTCAACTGTGGGTGGAAACTGGAACACCCAATTGACACCCATGTGCACGCAGGGAGGATATGCAAATTCTACACACACAAGCATTTTGTAAGATATACAGTGAGTGTTCTACGATTCAATAGATCTCAATTGCCAGCTGCCGTTTTTGTTTTTGCAGAAATAAAATATGAAGGCCTATAGGCGTGTCTTATGCTAATTGTATAAAGGTTTGTTCAAGCAGGAGTAGGAGTGCCTTTGATCGCCTGAAATATCTGTCACCGGCTGTGGCATTCACGGCTGAAAAAAGAAATACTACAGCTTTAAGAGTGGGCTGTTCTGGGTTCCGCTGTCAATGGGGATGTTGATATCGTGTTTTAAGTCCTTTTGGGCATCAGTCGAGGATATAAATACACCGGCGATATCAGCTAGAGATTGAAACAGCTAATTCTTTCACGGATCATCCACTTTGATCGATACTTTACGATTCCGTTGTATGCGTATATCCGCACCATTCTTGATTTCTGCGTATTTTGCTGTGAGGACAGGCACGCCAACATCCAGAATAACATCTCCCTACGATCCCCGATGGAAGGTAATAACATGGCGATTTCAGATCGACCCCAGGGCAGGAGATAAAGACACAGCGCGAAGACACATCCGAAAGCGGCGGGGGTATTGTTTCAAGGTAAGAAAAGCACAGGAGGCGCACCGTGAGGATGTATTTTTGTTCAGTGCTACATGAGATCAGCCATTCATCCCTCGCACGGCTGCGGCTGCTGCATGACATAAGGGCTCGATTCCTGTATGCACTGACGCACGCCGAACAAAGGGATCCGATGCTGCAAATGTATGGAGCGGCCGCAGCCGTGCCTTCTCATTTCATACCCGCGTACAATGTCTGTATTTCCATATTCATTTTCATTTGTTTAAGGTACTCTTGTAATGCACTGATGCTTTTTTTTGGGGAGGGTATGGGGGCGGGGGGCGTACTGCTGTAAATGATCATAATGACACACGCGTCTTTAATAAATCCCGAAATGCATTTTTCTTTCGTTTGTATTCCGACGGATGCTGCTTCCTTTTCTGCTAAATTGTCGGAGCTCCCTACATTTAGCTGAGAGCCAATATATTACAAGAAAAGACGTGTCGCAAATTACTTCTAACGCTTGCCGTGTAAAAAAATAAACAATGGAAAAAGTGATGTAAGCGCCCATATTGAGCTATACTCATAATGTTGTTTATTTCACTCATATATTATAATTATTGCTTAATTTAAATTAAGCAAGGCAAGTAGGCTTGGAAAAGAGGGGGAAAAGGGACCATTACCAAGTAGTAAGCAAATTAGGAACGGAAAAAAATGTTTTTATGAGACGTAATTCACCATCTTTAAACACTGCAGGCGAAGATTTACCTAAAGGAACTGCATAAAAATAATTTACTGTTTTCCTTCTGATTGTAATTATTGTTATTTTGCCTCAATATTTTTGATGAATTAAGTAGGCAGAAGATACACACGATCCCTTATACTCCGGGAACTTCGGCCACTGTTACGTAATTGCTTTAGGATTGTTTAGATCGCACCCTTGGAAATATCAGACTGCAGCTGTCAGTAAATTAACGCACTACAGTCATACTTTTTATTTGGAAATGTCACTCTAAACTGTACTGGGGAATGGGGTCTAAATAACTTGAAAATATAAATATTTCTGAAGTCCAATTTTATTACCTAGTGCACGTTAATATCAGCTTGGTTAAATCGTTCCTTATCATCGGTGCAGTACTAAATAAGTCCTCCCCGTAGGCTGCAATTAACTTGGAATTCCACCAAAATATATATATAAATATATGTTTTAACCGCAGAGAATATATCGCCAGTCCAACAGAACCTGCATGGCCTTTCTTTGAAAAGTGAATTGGCTCCTTGATATCCAGGAAAATTTCACACCCAGATGTCACCAGAAGACATTTCTGTGCCCATTTGTACTGAAGGTCCATGGAACATTTTTGTGTCAACATTCGCTGCCTTTACCCTGCACATAATATGCGATGCTGCTTTTCCTTCCTTTGTGAAACAGCATATCAATATGGCTCTACCCACAGTAACAGAGAAGGTCCCCCAAAACTAACTGCCTACTATCTACCCTCTGTCCCCCATGAATAATCTGAGCAATAAAGAGGTAAGTAGCAGGAGTCTAGGCAAGAGTACAAAATACCGTGAAGGAGCGGCGTGTACCTGCTGAATACTCATGCTGTCATGTAGCATAGACCAAGAATGGATGAAAGTGTGAGTGTGTGTGTGTATAATATTTGTATTACTGAAAATCAGCAGGAATTATTAGTACTACTACTGTAAATATGACAGAGAACATGAGAATTTACAGAACCATGCACAGAGACCAAATCAGGGACATTTGTTAGCTATTATGTTAAATATTTCCAATTTCAGTATCTGGTTCTATATATATATATATATATATATATATATATATATATACTTATAAATACACCATTTTCACTGCCAATAACCATCTAAATGAAATTCAACTTTATATTATATTTTATTTAAACTACCCCCACTTATTTTGAAAAACATTTGTTCCCTTTGAAGTGTGATGTAAGATGCAGTATTGTTTTCTACATCTGTTAGCAATTAATGTTTCTAAGCCTTTATTAAATATTAATTCTGCACTGAAAGACAAAGGATGGCAACAGTGAAAAGACATGACAATTGATAGGTACGACGTTAACTCTACAGCTGGTTGTTAGACAGTTGTCCATAAATAATGATTTTGGTGTCTAAAATGATACATTTTAGCTATAGGGTTGTAACAATGGCTGTTGTATAACTATTCCTAGCTACTTTCCGAACTGTTCATCTAGTACAGGGTAACAGTGAGCCTATCCCAGGACACAACACAACGGACACCAGACCTTTGTGGGACACACACTCACCCATGATCGGCAATACTGAGACATCAGTCCGCTTCTTCTTGAGGGAGTCTGGTGCAAAAACGAACAGAACATCAAACTGTTCCCACCCAGAGCAACTAGTGGGGACTAAAACCACAACCCAGGATGAGCGAAGCTTGTGCCTCCCAAGACGTTGGTCGTTTTTAATAATTTTAATGTATGTTTTGCGTTAAATCTAAGTATTACCGATGTTAAATTACTGAAACGCATATTTAGGGCAAGACTGCCAGCCTTAATTTTATCATAAATAATTTTAAGTAACTGTTTGTGGCATTTGATCTGGCTAGAAGAAAGCCCTTTGACTCTTCATATACATACAGTTTTTGCAGTAACTTCTTACAGTAGTATAATTGATATTTTTCACACATACCTTTAAAGTTGCTCTACAGGCAGTTTGGTATACTAGCCATCAGTCTTACTGTCACCTGTGAGTCAGTGTGATTGAGCCACTTGTTTTTTTTCTTTCAGTTTAACATGATATTTGCGTCGGCTTTTGGTAAGCGTTTTGTTTTCAATCACTTTCGGCAGCAATTTGGATCAAAATCATTGCTCAGTATTCAGTATCTGCTGTGATAAATGACCTCACTACAGCGGTCAGCTATGCCTTTCGTCTTCATCTTCAGTTCGCTATGAGTTGCTTATGTGCTTTGCCGTATTCTTTGTCCGTCAGCTATAAATGCTTAAGATGTCCACCCCCAACGACCTGAAGTCCCCCTGCGTGCCCAGGAACGGCATGGTGAAGCTGCCGCCTCAGGCTAACGGCCTAGGCTCTGCCAGCATCACCAAAGGGACGCCGGCTGCCAAGAACCGCCTGTGCCAATCATCCTCCGTACCCACCATCCTGCTTCCCCCGACTCTGCCATATTACATGGAGCCCCTTCCATCAGCGACCTCCCTGCTGGGCTCCGATTCGAACGCCGCCGCTGATCAGCTATCTTGCCAACAGCTGTCCATGTCTTCCCTGGAGAGGCAGCTGGTGCTGGATGAGAAGGTCCTGAACCGCCTGCTCTGCTACTTCACCATGGCCGAGAAGTGCATCCTGGCCCAGGTGTGCAAGACCTGGAGGAAAGTGCTATATCAGCCCAAGTTCTGGGATGGCATCACCCCTGTGCTCCACGCTAAGGAACTCTACAATCTGCTACCCAATGGGGAGAAGGAGTTCGTCAGCCTCCAGGGATTTGCTCTGCGGGGCTTCCAGGCTTTCTGCCTGGTCGGTGTCTCCGACTTGGACATTTGCGAGTTCATCGACAACTACCCCCTATCGAAAAAGGGAGTCAAGTCTGTCAGTCTCAAGAGATCCACGATCACTGATGCAGGTTTGGAGGTAATTACACATGTTTTACATTGCTTTGTCATTGTTTTGTGCCCACATGGGTAGGGGTAATATCTCTCAGGGAGTATATGGTAAAGTTTAATCTAGCCAGCTGAAGTATTTTGAAAGGCTGCTCTATGGCTAAAGTCAACCATTTGCAGTGTAATGGTCTTAGTTGGGTGTCTGTGCTCATTCTGATCCTTCCGGTCTGTAATGATAGTAATATTACATTCATTTTGATGAAGGAAAAGTGGCAGTGAAAGAAATATTAGAATGCTTATTTTTTTCTGCCTGGTTATTTCAGCTTGCGGTTATTCTTAATGCTTATTCCAAAGGGCATAGTGACTTTAATGCAGTTAATTTAGTAACAGTGAGTAATGCAGTACTTCTTTACTTTTGTACGGGTTCACTAGTTATTTCTGGGTGCAGATGAATTTGACAAAAACAGAGGTGAAAAGCACAAAGCTTCAGCCATCACTGTATATCCAGTGAACTCATTCAGTCACAGAAACAGAGACTGTGGTCTGGTTTAACTGTGGAAATTGAACTGAAATTCCTGTTGGCACGTAGCTGTTAGATTCGAGGTTTAGCCAATTTTCACAGTTAAACTAGCTTTCAGTACCTTAGCATTTGGCTGTTTATTTTATGGCTTGCAAGCAACAGTTTGGAGCATTTGTTTGTGCTGTATACAAAGATTACAGAGTTTACATGCAGATTAGAATTCAGACTTAATAACTACACATACATGTCACCTGTTGTTCAGCTTATACAGAAATACTGGATAATATCTAGTACAAAGCAACCGATCACTTTACATACATAGAGCCAGAGGGTCTGTCTGCAGTGAAAGTTTGCCTGCGATTCTGAAGTAAGGTATTCGATGTTTCACAACTGAAAACACTTTTTTAATCATATGAATTAAATGTTTCTAATAAACAATACTTTTTGCAATGTAAATTATAGGTAGCCAACAATTTAATAGGTATTTGAAAGTAAACTGGAGTACTCTCAATGAATATTTATGCTCCAATCTGGAATTTTTGTGGAAAACTTTTAAATGTATTCAATGGACAGGACTACAACGAAACGAAGCCCTTAAATACATTAACTGCGCATGTTTAGCAAACATTACACACTTCAGCTCCTATTAAAACTAACTGCACGTAAACATATACTGAGAGACAGTCTACTTAAAAAATAATCGATGTAGTACTTTTGTACAGCTGTTATAGCAGCTTTTTGTGACCACAGTAATTTGATGAACTAAGTGTATAGAATAAAGCCACAATCCTCTAAACTCCTACTGTTACATAATTCAGTTAGGAGAAACTGGTGCACATTTAATCTGTCTGTCTGTCTGTCTGTCTGTCTATTGTCTGCCTGCTCCTTCTGTAGGTTCTGTCTTAAAGCCAACTTATTCTGGGATGTTAGTCAATAACTACCGCTGAAACGTCTTCAGAGCTGATGGAGCAAGCAGTAATAATGGCAAGACAATAAATGTTACCTACATTTTAGATAGAAAAATAAGACATGAGGAAAAAAAACTTGATTTGTATGAATGATCAACAGAAAACATACATAAGTTCAGAGCTGGTCAGACCTCTTACTTTAGTCAGAAAAATGGCCATCGATTCCCTTGTGTGCCAGTGTTCATTGTAAAATATGTGAGATATAAGATCTTAAACTGAAATGCTGCTTTAATAAGAGTGTACAAGAAAATGTCTTTTTGGCATTGATTTCATGAGAGCTCAGCAATGGGAGTAATGAGATCAATAAAGCAGGACCCCTGTAGGTGAGAGCATGTCTTATTGGGCGGCCATGTGCAATGGAGAGGCGCTCAACGTGGGGCGTCTGTCGGCTACCTACACAAATTAGAAACAAATAATTAAAAACGGGCGATACACACTGCCAGCCTGAGTGACACTGGCCCTGACTTAATCTGCACAGTGCAGCTGCATTTCCTCTGATTTGTTTGTTTTAATGATGTTTTCATTCTATTGCCATCAGTGTGCTTGTTATGATAACGAATAATCATTAGAAAAAATGAATTTAAGTGACAACATTCATTTTCGCACTTTGGATCCTGCTAATTCTATTCAGTTATATATAATATATTTACCTATATAATTATATCCAGACTGTGTAAAATTAGATTGCATTTCAGTTGATTTTTTTACATTTTTATTTATATTTTATCTTTATTTTTTATTAGATAAAGATTTCTTGCTATATATCTGGAATGAACAAAAGAAATGAAACAGAGATTGCTGCCCTATTTACTTAGACAGATAATAATAAAAAATGTACTAAGATCCTGGAAGAAAACAGTCACTGCATATTACAATATCAGGGTCCTGAAACAAATATAAGCAAGAAAAAGGAGATATAGGTCACGATTCACGTAGAGAGAATCATACAGAATCACCAAAAGAAAGCAAACAAGCATACGATTGTGGCTGATGTGGAATTTAGCTAAAATGGAACCAAAGTTCTTGGCGGAAGCTTTTCCAGTGCGGTCATATCAGGCACTATCTAGGACACACAGGAAGAAAATGAATCGAATTAACCAATCGCGGGTCAGATCCTTGACAGAATCAAGTGTACCTGCTCTGTAAAAAGCACCAATCGTGTATCAGTGCCTAAAGCTCAGAATTGAATCATTTCTCTCCCCCTATCCAATGGTTCAAGGAGGCGTAGAAACAGGTGAAACTGCACTTGACTGACATCGTCTTTATTATGTTTAGCCAGTCTTTCAGGGAGGCTTCGCAACTCTTATGTCACCTCTGTTTGAGAAAGTCAAGCTAAGATTTGGGGTCTCAGAGTTTCGGGGGTTCTGTTTAGTTTAGGCACCATAACTTTTGGTTTTACAAGAATGGATTTATATTATAATCTGAAAGAAACAAAGATATATCTCTACTAAGAAAGCATCTCGGTATTGAGAGTTTTATAATCATTATGTGGCATATAATCAAAATAATATATGTGTCCCCTGTCTGTACTTTGAGTATTAAGTATAATGCAGGCAATATACATAATAATGTAGCAGATTGAATTAAAGTAAAGTAAAAGCTCGGAATCCTAAAGGGACAGAGGTTGATAAAAGGGGGTGAGGAATGAGCGATGAGGCGAGAGTAACTCAATCAGTGTAGAGTGCAGAGTGAGCGTCTTACTAACCTCTCTCTGGGCGGCATGAAGGTCCTGCATTTAAAGACTTTTTTTAGGAAGTAGTTTCCAGGACGAAAGGGATGATGAGAAAGGTCCCATTTATATGAGCTGCGTATCTTTTTGGCCTGCTGAGATGGAGAGTCACCCACTCCTCCTTCCAGACGTTCCAGGTGGTTGATTGAAATCGACTGGTTTTAATAAATGTGCTTTAAAATCAAACATTCTGAAGTAAGTTTTAAAAGACATTTTAAAACTATCCCTCCTCTTAGATTTTGCAGTATGTTGCTTATTGTATTTTTACCAGCAGTGGTTTTGGTATCATTGACTGTATCATTGAACTCTGTTATGACTCCAGCTGGCTCTGTCATTGATACATCTGCATTGCTTATAGTCCTGTGGAGATACAGGTAGCCTTGTAGAGTTACAGGAAACCCTGTGGAGATACAGGTAGTCCTGTGGAGACACAGGTAGCCTTGTAGAGTTACAGGAAACCCTGTGGAGATACAGGTAGCCTTGTAGAGAGCCCTGAAGGAGGGTTGTAATGCCAGATTAATAAAGAAAACTATAAATTATTTTTCTTCAGAGAAAAAGTCAATATGAACAAGGCGTATTATATACAGTTTATATATAAATGGTGGTGGTTTGTCACAACGCACCTTTTTCCATCTGCAGGTGATGCTGGAGCAGATGCAGGGTCTCGTACACCTGGAGCTGTCGGGCTGTAACGACTTCACTGAGGCTGGCTTGTGGTCCAGCTTGAACGCGCGCTTGACCTCCTTGAGCGTCAGCGACTGCATCAACGTGGCGGACGACGCCATCGCCGCCATATCCCAGCTGTTGCCCAACCTGTCGGAGCTGAGCCTGCAGGCCTACCACGTGACCGACACGGCCATGGCCTACTTCACGGCTAAGCAGGGCCACATCACCCGTACGCTGCGCTTGCACTCCTGCTGGGAGATCACCAACCACGGCGTGGTCAACATGGTGCACAGCCTGCCCAACCTGACAGCGCTGAGCCTCTCGGGCTGCTCCAAGATCACCGACGACGGCGTGGAGCTGGTGGCCGAGAACTTGCGCAAGCTCCGCAGCTTGGACCTCTCCTGGTGCCCCCGCATCACCGACATGGCGCTGGAGTACATCGCCTGTGACCTTCACAAGCTGGAGGAGCTGGTGCTGGACCGGTGAGTGCCCTCACAGATGGCAAGAGCGAAATCCCTGTGAAGTCAGTGATTACCGAGGACCCCCTGAGGTCTAGGCAGCGTACATCTGTGTTCCCTAACCTTCGCTGCTGCTTCCTCTTGCAGATGCGTGCGGATCACCGACACGGGATTGGGATACCTGTCCACAATGTCATCCCTACGCAGCCTCTACTTGAGGTGGTGTTGCCAGGTAAGATAAGCATAGCTTTAATTACCAGTAGTATGAGGGTAGCTGTCTTAGACACAAGGAAGAATGACAACAATGTAGGGTGCTATACATAGTAGGATGTATGTAGAGTATATATGGGGCTGTGTGGTGGTTAGAACTGCTGCTTCACACCTCTGGGACCAGGGTTCGAATCTCCCCTATGGCTCCTTGTGTAAGTTTGCATGTTCCCCCCCCCCCCCGTGTCATCCTGGGGTTCCCTCTGGGTATTCCGGTTTACCCCCACATTCCAGAAACGTGCCGAACTGAAGTTGCAGAATTTCCCTTAAGAGTGAATGGTGTGTGAGTGTCTGCGATGAGTTGGTGCCCTATCTTAGGATGTTCCCTGCCTTGTGCCTCTGGGCTATGTGCTCCGGACCCCCCTATGACCCTGAGTTGGGCAAGTGGGTTCAGAAAAAGGATGGATGGACCGATAGAGTGTATATATAGTGTTATTTAACTTTTATTACCCATCTTGCCACCTCTCTCCACTTTTAACCATTTAATCTAATTTATTTTTTATTTGTTTTTTATTTGTTCTTCTGCTTCACAGTCGAGGAGTAACCAGATTTGCATTTCATTGCGAGTTGTGTCTGTATAACGTATGCATCTGTATGTATGTGACAAATAAATCCTGAATCTTGTTGATGTCTCACTCTGTGGTCTGTTGATGATTGTGGTCTTTATTTCAGGTGCAGGATTTCGGTTTACAGCACCTCTTTGCTATGAAGAGTCTACGTCTGCTGTCCCTTGCAGGTACATTAAAATTGATCAATTTGACTTAGTCTGCCGTTATTCGTAACAAAATGGTTTCCATCTTCTGTATCTGTTTGTCCTGTTGATGGTCACAAACAGAGCAAACTTGAATTTTTATTTGTTTGTTGCAGGTTGCCCCTTGTTGACCACTACCGGGCTCTCTGGCCTCATTCAGCTGCAGGACCTGGAAGAGCTAGAACTCACCAACTGTCCCGGGGCCACCACTGAGCTCTTCAAGTACTACTCTCAGCACCTACCCCACTGCATGGTCATCGAGTAGTGAGAGTAAACAGCAGCACTACGCATCACCAGGACAGTCTCATTCAGTTTAAACGTGAAGGCCGACCGAAACCGTCTTTATCCACCCAAGGGGAAAAAAAGCAAGTGACACGGATGAGGAGAAGACGAGAGATGAAAACGAAACGTATGTGCCGGTGGAACGTACGAAAGTGAAGGCTTGGCGATTTCGGAGACCCAAAAGGAAAAGGAACGTTAATAAGTTAAGGCAGATTGACGCACACATTCAATCACACTAACAGTGTTCAAACGCATCATGTTTCATGAAAACAGCGAAGTCGCTTTGGTGTGACATTCTGTGTTTTATCGACTAATAAAAAGCGCATCCAGTTTTGTCCTGCCGCCTCCTGCCCCGGGACCCGGAGTCCAGGGAAAGGGGTGAGAGTGAAGGGGAACCTCCCCCCCCACCCCATGTCTGTGTCTTCTACAAAACCAATAGAATGAAGAATAGTCGCTTCCGCCTTTGTCCCTCCGAGCTGCACGCTTAAGTCACTTCTTGTCACTATGTATTTTTTTTAGATATATATTTTTTCGAGGTTATATCTTGATTAGTGGGACAACAAGAGAAGTAGCTGTGGCAGGCAATGAGCTATTGGTAGAAGTTACTGCGGTATTCGCAGTGGCCTCATTATGAGGTCATTGTGCTGCATTATGATGGAAGAGAGTCACCTCATACTTACCCTTATTCGTGGTCATAAAGGAATGTACTTATATAAGCATAATAAGGCCAACTTGGATATTAAGACGTATACTTTATGTACATCCATGTTTGTAGTCATAGCACTAATGACCGATGTTCAGCTACATCATATGGCTGCAAAAGCCAGTGAGTATGAAAGCCAGCTGTCGCGATATTGCACATTACTGGTTATTTCTCGATAGTGGTGCGTAGCACTCGACGTCGACCACAGCGAGTTAAGGAACGGACTGTCAGCTGTAATGCGGAAGTCATGCAGAAAGCACCTTGGTATCGTGGGAGCTGATTCCCCCGAAATATACAGGGTGTGCTGCTGTTAGCTGGTGGAATGGAGCCGAACAGCCAAAACTGTTTATTTTCTTGTTTGAAAAATTACCTTCGTAATTGAAACCCAAGAGGTTATAAAAAGAAGCAGTGTTTGTGAAATGGAGTGGCTGGTCCAGTGCAGAGAGGCCGGTCCAGTGCAGAGAGGCCACACTGCCATTCCTCCCATCACTCCGAGGGCTGAAATGTGGTTTTGCCCTCCATCTCCCCCCCTCTCCCCATTTTCTTCTGAATGTTGACATTTCTGACATATCTCGGGGTGGGGGCGGCGTTCCAGACACCATCCACACACCCGGCCTCCTTGCCTTTGTGTTCTCCTGCTGTCGTTGAGAGGTTCGCCTGTCCAGTGAGCTCCTCTCTGTTTACACCTGACCTCCTGTGCAGTGCCCATTGTCAGGGGACGCACAGTGACATTAAGAGCACAGAAGGCTCTGCTGGAAACAAACAGTGGCTCTCCACGGAGCCCACAATCAGTCTTAAAATCAAAATAAATACATACGGTCAGGATTTTGAACGCATTTCGTTCCTTTACTTTCCAGCATGATATTATTTCGGGTGAAGCTGCTCCTTAACATCCATGTTCACACCAGAAAGTCCTATTAGAAGAGATTCTCAGTTATTAAAATAACCATGTGTTAGTCACCTCTGCATATGTATTAGGCTGATTGATAATCAGCAAATTTATTCAAGGAAACGAATATAAGGGAAGCGGAACCATCTGTGAGCTAAAAGCTAATGTATTTCTAAGAGCTGAGGTCACAGTGCGTAAACACAGAGTGGAAACCTGTCTTATTTTGTTTTCAGTCTAAACAAAGATGGATTTCTTCTCAATAATCGATACAGCAAATCAAGATATAATGCCTCAGGTTCTGTCACCGGAGGTCCAGCCAAACGGAGGCCCGTCATTTTGGATCTCCTCAATTTTTTTTGTTTTTTTTGTTTTCTAGGAGTCTGGTAGAGAGATAGTTTAAATGAAATGGGATTTGTTGCAGCTACATATCTGTAAAGCAGTCTGTGCAGGTGGGGATGTCTAAAAAAAGAAGTAGGATGGACTAAATGGCTTCCGCTGGTATGTCACACTTTCTACATTATGCCTATGTTCTTAATCAAGGCTAGTGTTGCTTCACATAATTCTTCATGCTTCTTTATTGCTTATTATTTATTTTTCCTGTGTACCTGAGTGTAAAAATATTTTTTGTTGTATTTATTTATATATTTATTCAGTGAAAGGGCCTGTCAGGCAGGAGTATGTTTTGGGTTGGGGGCAAGGGACGAAAGTGTTTTCGAAGTATCATTTCAGCTGTTTGCTGGGCTCGCACCCCGCGCTTACACTCCCGCTTAGCCATCTGCTAACCGCACTGAACTGGCTGCGCTGCGTCGCTGAATCAGAAATGTTTAAAATCACAGCTTACTTAAATATTTGTGTAACAGCGCCGTTCCCGAGCGGCGAGACGCGGGGCGACGGCGAGGTCGATCCGTCACGCCCCCTGGAGGGGGCCCAGATGGCCGCTGTAAACTTAGCTTTCCTGACACCTGCGCTCAGACCGCTTAGCGACCAGGCGCCACGGCAACACTCGTGCTCGATTGGTGGAAGAGCAGCTAGTGACACGGAGCAATGATCCTGCGACTGCGCAGAGCCTGGCCTCAGCAGAGCAGACTGAGCAGTGTCACCCATGCAACTGGTCATCAGGTTGGAGACCGATACCATGGAGCCCATTACCTCCTGTTTTCAAACCAAACTAGCCAAGTTCTTAGTGTTATGTACCTATTTTACAGTAGTGACTGTGTGGCAGGACGCGTAACCATTTGGCTGAGGTTTATTCAAAGCGCAAGTTTAACTTGTTTTTCCTGTTTTTGATTTTTTTTGCCCGGAGTTTGCATTAATGTCCTTTTTTTGGAAACATACATTCTATTAATAGATGCGTAGACATTTCAAATGATTCCACGATTCCACGGGAAATTCAGTCTGGTTATTATATTAAGAGCTTTCTGAGGACTTAATTTATTTCTCTCATTCTGGAGGATTCTGTTTTGGTCTGTGATGGACAAATGAGAAAAGGAAGAGCGACTGTAGCTTGCGACTTTAAACCCGCATTTGTTGACATCACTGCACTTGAATTAAAAGTGAAAGTAAAATTGCACCTCTGTTGTACTGATGCTTATTGTTACATTGGAAAACTGCTTGTAATTGACAACATTGAATTAAAAATGTCATTGAATCCACAGGGGGCTGAACAGCTGTTTGACTTAATCATCATGTTATAGTTCTGTTAACATGATTTAACAAAATATTACAGTAACCTGACCACTGAAAATGACAGGACTGTAAATAATCAATCAATAATCAATTAACAAGTTCATATTGTTTTAAGAATTTGTGCTGATTGTTTATGAATATGTGCAAGAAACAAAGGACGGTAGACATGACATATATTATCAACTCTGAAAATAAGGTCAGGTTTTAAACATGGGTTTTTAATGACCTACAGACATTTCAATATACGGGGAATGTGTGAAAATTGTAAGCAGAAAATGAGTTTCCTCCTTCAGCTCATCAGCTCAGCTTCAACTTATTAAGTTCTTGTGTACCTTTTCTGTCATTCTGATCTTTAGTTTTCACTTATTTATGTTTAAAGCATAAATTTACCATTAGAGTGGGGTCCAGAAACTGAGAGAGCAGATTCATAAGGTGGATTCTGTGGTCAGTTCTTTTAGATTTGTTTTTGGTATTATTGGCTCGTTGAAAGGTCAGGCTAAACTTTTGTTCTTGGTGGAGAGAACAAGAATTTAGGCCAAAATATTCTGTCTTATCTATATTAATCACTCCAGGACATATGGATACAAAACAGCCCCGACAGAAGACCTCTCACCACATTTCAGAGAAGGCCTAGAGTTATGACATTATTGTCATTTGTCTGATGCCAAACAAAATGCTGAATGCCTAAAACAGTTTCTGTTTGCAGTAACCATAAAAGAAGGGTAACCGTTTATTAAACATGAGGTTTTCTTCAATTACCTAGAGAAGGAACCTCTGTTTTGTAAACCTTTTGTACAAATTTTCCAGAACACTGACATCAAACAGTGGATTCTCTTGGCCAAGTTTGGCAGGACAGCTGAGCTCCAGAGTATCTTCTGCTTCTAAAACCACCCGTATGAACGCTTGTTGGAGCAGCGTAACAGTATATCATCTACCTGGCACATCAGCTTTGATATTTATAATTTAGTCTAAAGAGAGATTTGGTTCACAACTAACAACCAATATCCACTGTGTGGATAAACATGGAGATGCATGGTATATATTATCAAAGTAATGTTACCTATATGTCCTGACACAATCAATAAATTCCTAGACATTATATTGCATATTCATGATCAAGTCTTATTGCGTGAGTTTCAAATACTGAACGTCCTGCCAGTGTGTGCACTGCGATGAGCTGGAGCCCCATCCTGGGATATTCACTTACTTGTGCCTGTCGTTTTCTGGACCCCCACGACCCTGTGTAGCACAAGTAGGTATTGAAAATGGATGGATGGAAGTAGCCCCCAAAAGCCCCCAAATATGAAAGGCAACACAGATACTGTGAACAATCACCTTGGGCTGTCCTATTTTCCCCAAATATAATATCTTCTCTAATGCACTTTTTATGTATGAGATTTTGTAGCTGTTATTCAGAATTATACAGACTATTTTAATCAAGCATTCTTTGTTTTATATGCATATTGTTATTTAACATTAAGGCATATATCACATTTGAGATGTTAATACAATTAAAAACCAGAGACAAGTAGGCAAATAAAAATTGTCTGTACAAAAGAGATTTAAAAGTAGTCATATTTTGGATAAAAATATTAACAATTATTATTAGCATTTGAATATCTTTGCAAAACATCACTAGTGAGCATTTTCTAGAAAAAGATATAGTCAACCTCTTACAAAGTAATAAAAAGTTTCAGAACTTCAAGGGGCCTTATTATTTTGCATAACAGAGTCGACCAGCATTTAATGCATATGACTAATCTCAATAAACAGTTTCCATCCTATAGTTTACTTTTCCCTGTAGACTCCTTTTTAATTTTGAATAAGAGTAAAAAATTAAAACACAAGATCACAGCTTACGAAGATTTTGGCACTACTAAACACACACCATATAAAAATGGCTAGCTACAGAGAACGATCGGAATTTTTGTAAGAAGTACAGAAATAGAGATACCAGAATGCAATGCACTATAATAGCATGATTCCAGATTTAAGAGCTGACTGGCGCTGCTTGTTTTATACGTAGTCAAAAAGCTGCCAGAATCTGAATGCCTTTGAAAACCTATGTCCTTGTCACACGTCACACGCCGTTAATGATTCAAAGGTCCATGCTGAGTGACCCTCTGTGGACGGCGCTATAGGACGAGGCCGCTGGTTTGGTACGGCACCGATAATTTGGACGCGTGGCTTTTCTCGCTGACATTTCACTGTGCTTCTTGTAAACATGGGCACTGCTCCGTTTCCAAGGCTACAGAACATGCAGATTAACCGGAGACAGAAATACATATCACAGCACTAATCGCCCCCCCCCCCCCCCCCCCCCCC
>JAODJU010000095.1:25995711-26013519 GCA_026776725.1 Gnathonemus echidnorhynchus | reverse complement strand
CCATGTAGCAATCTTTGCTGTATTTTTGATCCCCCTGCTCCACAGACCCCCGGCTCAAGTGAGGGGTCCAGTGAGGTGGGGGGGGTGGTCTGCATTTCTACAATTGTCCGTGGTCCCCTCCCCCCCCCCAAAAAAAAAAAAAAAACCCCACAAATCTTATTTATTTCTTTGTAACTTGAGAGCACTACAGCTGAGGCCATGGAGAGCGCGGGAAATGTAGTGCTGCTGCTTATTCGTTGACTCCTCCGTCACAGTCACAGGACATTTTCTCCCATGGTGCTGCTCAAAGACGAAAGTCCCAGACCGTTCACATTGCTGTCGTTAAGCCTCCTGACTCTGTAGGTCTCGTAATGGATGTTGTGAGTAACATCCTTTAAGTCTTGCAGGTGGGATCTGTAGAAAATAAAACAAATAGAACTTACACTGAGCATAGATAGATGAAGGAACAGCACAAACTAGAGCGATAAACTGAAAAGCTGTCTCTCTACTCCCTGGCTCTCATAAATAATCATGAACTGTTTATCAACACTTCAGCACTTCAAAACCTTGACACTCTACATAGCTGAAAATAGCTTTCTTGTGATGAATTTATCCCCTGATTCCTGTACATGATTTTTTTCTCAGTTCAGGGCACGTGGAAAGGGGTACTGCTTTATCAGCAGGAGGGTAAGATGTTCTTTCAGGGGACCTCAGCGAAAAGGTGTAAGATGACCTGCTGGTGGTTTCATTATTAAGATGGGAGGAACAAAGAGGAGCGTGATGAAGCCATTGCTGTCATTTGAAAGGGGGATAGTGGTGCTTTGGGGCGGTGTCACTCTGCACCTTTGGTGTCACTCTGCACCTTTGGTGGCACTCTGTGTTTTCAGTGCATGGTGGTAATTCAGAAGAAATGAGAGAGGCGCAGCGGAGGAGAAGCACGATAAAAGCCTGCATATCCGCAGCTGATAGAGACACCTGAAGGGGCTTCCAGGCGAGGAGCTAAAGGATGTGGGTTATTATTTATTTAGGGAGGGTGCAGCAGTGAGGACGGGCCGATGTTGTTACTCGGCTCTCTCACCTGATTAGTAGATCTCTGAAGTTGGTGAACTCACAGTGCGCAACGTTTTCAACTGCAAAACCAAGAGTTTTGTTCAGATGTTAATACGAGCAAACACGTTCTTCAGAGGATCAAAATACGATATAAGGAGCGTTTTTAAATGCTAGCTGGCAAATGAACTCCGCTGGCTCTATGACTACAAACAGAAAGTATGAAGGACCAGCTTTCAGAAAACAAGCACGGAGATGTGAAAGCTGGCCAGAGCAGGCTAGCAAACATTTCAGAAAAGCATGTCTTTCTGCACGGCTGGCAAAGTAATGAATGTCTAAAGGCTGCTGGCCTCAAAAAAGATTCAGCAATTGTACATTAGCTGCCTTCATTCAAAGTGATTTCCTATAGCTTACAAATTACAATATGCATGTAAGTGGATGCACTAATATCATCAAAGTTCTGCATCCTGTCAGGGAAAATGCAACCTTTCTTTAAAAGCTATGCTAATGTGCAAAACTGGTTAATATTCATGTTCCTCAGTAAGATCTAGGGGATTATCGCTTTTGCCCAGAACACTCAACTATCAGTTCATGAGTATCGGCACAGTCGCATCTATTAGGTTGCCTTGAAGTGTCATAGCCCTTCTTTGCAATTAGCACCTGTTGAGAGCCCCGCCCCCGCCCCCACCCCCTTTTACATGAGAGGATGAGAAAACACCAATCAACATTACACATACGCTCTTACAGTAGCCTGATGTAGCTACTTGACCTTTCTCTCTATTGTGTGTCATGTGGGCTTAGGAAAGAAGTGTGAGATCTGTTTATGTCAGTAGCAGCTCTAAACTCTAAAAGAAGCATCAGACATTAATTTAAATCACAAAACACAATGTAACAAATAGTTAAATTACTGTAAAGCAATAAATTACCCTGGATGTGGTAGGTGGAAAATTACATAATGGATATACAGTATGACCATACAAGTATAGCTGCATCTCAGTTTAGACATATTTATCCACAATAAACAAGCTTACAGTGCCAACGGTTCTGTATATGAAGATGTGGTGAAATACAATATTTATAAAAGTGCACAAACCCTCCAGTGTATTTATAGTCCTTGTGTTTGACTTCTTCCGCCTGCAAAAACTTCCACGTACGCCCCTGCCAGCCGCCTCCAGTGAACCCAGAATACAGCTGTGGTACCAAGCTGGGGTTTCGTGGAGAATACATCTCAATCTTTTTTATAGGACAAGGGGGATTTGAAGGGCATGTGCTTTTGGTTAGGTGGGCTTAGACTCCACCTTAAAGTCGTCTGGGTGGTCTACATCTGCGTTATCTTGACATAGTGGTGTTCTGCCTGGAGTAATCTTGGCTGGCCGGAGCTGCTGCTCCGCCGAGCTGACGGGCAGTCACATGACGAGGAGGAACAGGAGGAGCTTCTCTCGGCTCTTTTGAGAGTGTGAAGTTCACAGGCCTTAAGGTAAGACCAAGTCTGCTCAGCATCATACGCCAGAAAGCATATCAGACTGCATGGTGTGTTTCAGGGCTTGGAGATGTTCCAGTGGAACCCAGTCCACTGACTGTGGGGGCCAGTGTAGGCAAGTGAACCTCTGCTCACAAAACTAGAAACTGTATTAGATTTTCTGTCAGGTTTCTCAAATCAAAGCATTGCCATCCCCAGTACATCCTGGTGCCCCAGTCCTTGCCATTGTCCTCAGTTTTATTCTAGGCCTGTTCCTTGCCTTACAGCTGACAGTAGCTTGACCTGTCCCACAGCTGTCTAACTACACCATTAGTCATCATTTCAATACCTTTGCACTAGTGGCTTTCTCATAATATGGAAAGCTTGCTACATTCCTGTCCATATGACCTTGGAAATGGGGCATTTGGAGGTACTAGAGCTACACCCTAGAAGTCATGAAATATCTTTATCTGGCACCCCTGGAGCATGGATGGGTACTACTGACGAAAACGGAGAACTTCACAGTACAAGTAGAACCCATAGTACTAGCTGCCCTGTGAGAGTGGGAGGGTCCCTATGGCCATGGCAGATTAAGCAGTTCAAGGGCCCCTTGGCTACACCTTCTGCAGGCTCCTCTTCTGTCCCCACTCCCCAAAATGATACAACAATTAACTATGAAACTACTAAATATTAGTAACTATAAAATAATTTCTACAAAGTCAGAGACAATGTAATGCTGTATCAAAGAAGAGCAATCACATCATAAGATCAGCAAACCAGCAAGCTTACACTTTCACATCAGTCATATGCAGCAATCAGAAAGAGCGCAACAGAGACCTCACTGAGTAAAGGGATCTCAACAGCGGTAACCTTAAAACATTACACTTTGATCCAGTGCGTGTCAACTGCATCTACAGTTAACATAGATAGCATAGACCACTGACATAACTTTACAGAGAGGGATAAAATCCAGAAGAATATAAACCAAGTAATTACTACAGTGGTGCCTGTGGTTGACGAACGCTGTGGTCTATAAACAATTTGGTTTATGACCAAAAATTTAGTGAAAAAAATGCATTGGTTCGCGTACAAAATTTGGTCAAAGAATAGATTCCTCGACCAGATTCCTTTTTTTATACTAGTGTAGCACCAGTGGGGAGCATGTCCCAGCATGCCCCGCATGTCCCAGCATGCCCCACATGTCCCAGCATGCCCCGCGTGCAACTGTAAATAGAAGGACCACAACAGGCACCCAACGAGCACCGAACCCAAATACACAGATTGTCAGACGCTGAACTGCAAGATGCACACACGGTGGAAGATTTACACACGCTAAATACACGCGAGGATCGAAACGGGTATACACAAGACACGGGCAAATGCACGCGCGACAATAGGGAAATGCAACCATTAACATTAACATTAACAAAAACAATAATACAAGGGTTAAGGACTGTTAATAAAGAGCATGATTTCCCTGGCAAGTAAGTCTCCATGTCTCTCTGCTCCCGCGATGCCTCAGTCTGCCCGTCGCCACATTATATTGTGTTTTTCTTTAAAGTTTTTACTATAAAAACCAGAAAATTAATTAACAAAGATTATTATTTGCTAGGCTTGTGAACGAATTAACCAAATTTCAATGCTTTCCTATGGGAAAAATTGCCTTGGTTCACATACAAATTGGTTCATGACCACTTTCCTGGAACGGATTGAGTTCGTGAACCGCAGGCACTGCTGTATTAGAATGTGTTAATCCATGCTTTCCTGGTATAAAACTCATTGATTGGGCTCAGAAAATTCACACAGATTATATATACCAGAATACACATAATGGTAAGAAAAGAGATATGTTTAGAACTGGCCTTGCCGTTCAGGTTTAACCAATCACCAACTTACAAACAAATAAACGACCAATAAAGGATCACACCTAAAAAAATTATTATTTAAAAAAAAATTGACAGCCAGAAGGGGCCCCATTATCACTCGCGGCTCCTACACTGCACCCAGGCAAGGCTGTTCATTAATCGGCCCCTACTTACATTGGCAATCCCTCACAATCATTCTGTGGTGCTACAGACGGTGGGGGGTCCCAAGTTCCCATCTGCTACACTCACCTTCTATGATGCCCCATTTAGTTTTCCTCCCCAGGACTTTATTTCCATTCACCTGATGCTCTCTGTCTGTTCCCACTACTGCAAAGGGGATTTTTTCCTGCAGGTAATATGCAACACAATAAGTAGACTGCAGAGGGCCGTAAGCAATCGAGTCACCTTTCTCTGTTCTGTTAAAGTAACACTGGTAAACTGTTAGCATTAAGACAATCATAACTGAAGAAAGTTCACTTGAATACAAAACACGTTATAAAAACAAGTCTCTTGCATCGTATAAAACATAGCTTCTTTAATGAAGATACAAAATAATACAAAATTTAGATTAAAAATTTTACCCTAATTTTATCGTTCAGTATCCTGTCCTCTGCATCTTCATCGTAGTCACTCTGTGGATATACTCTGATTTCATTGGCTTGTAGGTCATGCTGAATCTGCAGTGATGCAATACAAGGTCAAGAAATTTAGAGCGATGTTGTCTCATGTTTACATGGACTGAAAATCAGCTTCACAGGCATGTTGATTTATATATGCACAGGGTAACTGGCAGGTAATGAAGTTAATACACTTCTATTAATCACTATTCATGCTGAACATTTGTTACATGTCAATGCAAATGTATTATGAAATAAAACTGTTTATCTCTAATGAAATCACATTTCTATGAGAGAAAAGGACCCTGGTTGTTCTTAGTGTATCCTCAGTATAAGTCCATTCAAAGAAAAGCAGGATAATGTGCTGATTAACTGAACACTGCTCTACGACAGCTGTCTAATTGGATATGGAAGAAGTGTTTCTTAAGATTTATTTATTTATTTAAGATTTACACGATCGGTAATCGCAATGATTATGTGTCTCCATAGACTTACATTATACCCCAGTGGTCTGTTGTAAGTTTTGTTCATTAACACAGCGATCATCTTAACCCTAGTAACTGACACCATCATTACCATCACCATCAATATTATATAGTAGTAATAATAACAATTACAGTAATCATAATAATCATTTTCATTTGCATAGTGCTTTTCAAGGATCGAATAGACTGGCACCTTATCCAAGGAGGTGGAACAACAAAATATATCCAGACCAAGATTTTCTTTCAACCAACCAGCTGCATATAAAGAGTTACATTTACAGAGTACTCAGCTGGTTGGGTGAAACAAAATCTCAGTCTGGATTAGTACTTTCAGCACCTGGACTTTCCACCTCCAGCTGTCCAGGATAGGTCCCCCCAGGACCCTGACTAGGATATGCAGTTAGGAGATGGGTAGATGAATTATTAATATCATCAGCGGCATTAAAAACCAGTGGCCAGGTCAGTCCCCTGAAACATCTCACCTTCTTCCTGAACTCCTGTCGTTCCTCAATGGTTAATGTGTCGGCCTTGGCGATGACAGGTACGATGCTGACAATTTCGCCGAGTCTCTTCATGAACTCAACGTCTATGGGTCGTAAACTAAAATAAATAAATAAATAAATAAATAAATAAAAGCCAGGGTTGTAGGTCAGTGTGCTGAGACAGCATGAGTCCTACACACCAAAATATCACCAGAAAGCAGAGATCAGATACTATCATGCCTTCTTCCTACTAGGAAAATGCAAAAATAACAGCCCAGCATTTTGAGATTTACCAGGGGTGAAGAAGACTGCCGCCAGAATACAACCTTTAAAGGTGCTACACCATCAACAGGAGAGTCAGGCCATGCCAGTATCTGTCAATGGGCAGCTGCTCCCTCTTAAAACCCATTCGACGGCATGTGCCCCAGAGAAGTATATCTTTCCATAAATTTCAAGGTCTTAAACCGTTAGACCAACATGCTGGGATATAAACGAATATGCGAAGCAGAAGTACTGATGAGCCTGGGCAAAAAAAAGATTCTGGGACCGTAGACATTCATGACACGGTTTGGGCATGTGGTCACATGGTGGCAGAAGAGGCTGCTCCTGAACTCATGCCAAAGAAACATGTGCACAAGACTAAGAGAGTACCAGTGACCGGTGGGCGGCAGGAAGTAAACGCAGCAGTGGACCCGGGTGTCTGGGATTCTCCTCTTCCTGTTGATGCTAAGCTCTTCCCTCAGGAACTTCTCATACTGCTCATTGATGTACTTCACTATAGGCTCCCAGCTGAGATGAAATTGAGGACATATATGGGATCACTTCCTGTCTAGCGAGGAATTACACATATATTGCAACAGAAGAGCATTCACACCTCCTACAGTCAGTTAACCATTTCATCATTTTCAGATGCCCCCCACTCACCAGTTGTCATTGTCAATCTGATCTCCAAAACCTGGGGTGTCAATCACAGTCAGCTTCATCTTCACTCCTTTCTCTTCAATCACTTGTGAGAAAATAGAAAAAAAAAGGAGTTGAGTGAAGGTAGAGATATTTTGTAATTAACAGACCACTAGATGGCAACCTCACTTTGCTGGAGTTTCAATGTTTTCCCTTAGTGCAGGCTAACCATGTCCCTGGATAGGTGGCTATAGAAAAGGGATGGATGGATCTATATATTGGATGAGCTCTATTTAGAGTTTAAGATAAAGTTCATACTTTGTTCGGCCAGTGGTAACAAGCATGCAAAGGCCAATCTGTATTCAGATTTCTGCTCTGAGAAATGAGTGTGTTCTGCAAATATATTGAAAGTGACTCCTGGTAAATTTGCCCTTTAAGCGGCTCACAAATCACTTGAATTAAGAGCAAATTCAAAACAGAGGAAGCCAGAATTGTGCAGAGGCTCACATCCCCTTGTTAAAATTTCATATCAACTTCTCTAATGACGCTGTTCAACTAAGTCGATATCTTTTCTCATGATCCATGCTCAGGATGACTCTCAGCCGTCTTAGAAGTAAATTAACTGCCAGAGAGTTGACTGCGGCAATTGTAAATATGTCACATGTAAAATTCTATGAGAATTATTCTCCTGCCCGATGCAAAACCATCTTGAATAATCTTTCCCTTAACAGAAGAAAAGATTTGTGTGTAATTCAAATGTTTACCCTACATGAAAAAATATTTGGGTTCTTGAAAGTTTGGACCAATGGTCAGAGGTGTCAGAGTGACAAGGAGACCCTGGCAGATTCAGGGGGCCCAGCACTCTACAAGGGCCCCAAAATATAATTTCAGGGACCTGGTTAGCTTTGTTTACCGAAAAGGCTCAAAGTGACATTTTTCCAGGGTCCCCCAAATTTCTAGCTACAGCCTGCTAATAGTTGGAAGTCTTCCTGCTCTTTTGAAATTGAACTTGATGGTAGGTCAGGAGTGAAAACAGTTATCATTTATGCTGGCTGTATGGGAAGGAGCTGCATATTTGTGCCACAATCCAGGGTTACTTTGTACTGAAGTTTAAAGAATAAAGCTCTTGTCTTGACCTCTTCGTGTATCATACCAGTGGCTTTCCTTCTGTTTCAGTGGAAAGTTGATCACTTCTGCTTTCTTAAGCTTTAGAAGTACTGTTTGTCAGTCCTTGAAAAATGGAATGATAATAGTCAGTTGAAAGGTGTTGGTTGAGATGGGGTACATGTGGAACATAAAATTCACGTCAAGGTTGTGTACCTAAAGAGGTCAAGACCATGTCAAATGAAATCTGCCCAGAGGAAGAGAAAATTGGAAGAGATCTCTCTCAACTTTTGAGTCTCATTCTGATCTGCCACGGAGAAATCAGAGAATAAAGAGAATCTCTTTATGAAAACAGTCTATTCTCATCCCAGCCAGATTCAAACACCTGCATGAATTTGGCATCTATATGAACAGAAAATAATAGAATTACTTCTGTTTGCTTGTGCTGGTTTGTACAGCAAAAATAAACATGTGTGGTATGCTGCTTTAAATATTTCAATTTCTGCTACTTCAACTACTGCTTGTGACGTCCAGCCCTGCCTCACTCGTTTGCTCCCGAGTGTTTTCCTTTCCTGAAGTGTGTTAATCGTACCTTGTGTTCCTGCCCACTTATTAACCAGCCCCAGCTGCCTTGTGTTTGCTCCTCTGTTAGTCATGTTTATTAGCGTTTCTTAGGCCTGGGCTTCTTGATCAGTCATTGTTCTCTGTCTGTGTGGGTTGCTTTGACTGTTATCCCCTGTGAGGGGTGGTACTTGCTCCCAGTCTGCATTTGGATCATCCTTTTCCCTCCACATTGTGATACTGCTTCAATTACTATATGTACTGCTGCAACAACATTTAGTAGTACAAGTTTATCCTTTTGTAGTTTGTCAATTTTCTCTTTATCCTCAAATTCAAAGCCATATTTGGCCATAGTTGCTGAAGTGCTTGGACCCTGTGTATCATGTACAGTTTTGTGGGGACAGCAAGGTGGCACAGTGGTTATTGTGGTTGCCTCATACCTCTAGAGATCAGGGTTTGAGTGTCTGCCCCAGTTTTCTGTGTGTGGATCTTTTGGCTTCAATATCTCTCACTTATGTCAAGATATCTTGTTAGTCTTAAGTATGACTCCTGTCCTCTGGCTCACCTATACCTACTTTATTTCCTCTAGTGAATTTTAAGAGAAACATATTCGCTAAAATAGAAACTAAAATGAGGCTGAAATAAGGATCACAATTTTGTCTTTCCGAGTCGTAGAATGGCAAACTTTGAGCAGTATAAATTTCCTCCGGGCATGCTCATGGATTTCCATGTCAAACACCCATATTTTGAGCAATAAGGAGAGAAAAAACACCTTGGTACCAAAATAGTTTTAGCTGATGGCTTTTCATGTGTTAATATTTATATTGCTATGATAATACGTTAAAATCAGCTGCCATTAATGATAAACACCCCTCAAAACCTGTCAAAACTCAGCCAAAAGTGAGGCAGAGAGGAGGTTGTGTCTGTACGCCTGTGTAAGTGAAGGGCAGTCAGGCTGTGAGGCAGAGAGGAGGTTGTGTCTGTACGCCTGTGTAGTTGAAAGGCAGTCGGGCTGTGAGGATAGAGAGGAGGTTGTGTCTGTACGCCTGTGTAAGTGAAGGGCAGTCAGGCTGTGAGGCAGAGAGGAGGGTGTGTCTGTACGCCTGTGTAGTTGAAAGGCAGTCGGGCTGTGAGGATAGAGAGGAGGTTGTGTCTGTATGCCTGTGTAAGTGAAGGGCAGTTGGGCTGTGAGGCAGAGAGGAGGTTGTGTCTGTACGCCTGTGTAAGTGAAGGGCAGTTGGGCTGTGAACATCGCTCAGCAGTTGTTGTTGCTTTTCATCCTGCAGATTGAAATGCGAACTCTCAGCATCGGTGCAGGGCGTGTTTATGCTGCGTTTACCTGTAACACCAGCCCTCACTGCAGTGACACAAATCCTTCATCCAGAGACAGTTATTGCAACAAAAGGGCCTTTCTGTCATCCTTTCTTTGTTCAAACCTCTTATTGAATTAAATTTCATTTGTAGTAGTGGAATACCACAGCCTTTTTAATTTGTAGTTCTATTTAGTTCTTTCTGGTATAGTTCTTTTTATATCAAAAACCAGTAGGACTTACCGTGGCTGACAGACTGCAACTGGACCGTCTTCTGGATTTTTTCCTCATAATTTGGGGTGCAGGACTTTCGACTGACTTTGGATTTGAACAATGTGTTCATAAGGGTTGACTTTCCAAGACCACTCTGACCTAGAAGAAGAAATCATGAGACAGAGAAGGTATATAATCAATGCTGCTTTTCAAAATGCCTAAACTGAGAATACCTCATTCAGTATTAAGGTTCTTTCAACACTGTCATTTTTCACAGATCCTCTAGGTACAGATTACGTAGTGCAGACATCTGATTTAGCAAGCATGCTTGGTAAACAAATGAAGTAGATCTATTCACCTGGCAACTGACAATCACACAAACAGAAGACCAGCAAAGGCAAGCAGATACAGGGCCAGAGTTGCGCAGGTCTGACAAATGAACATTCTTCAGTTTCTTATGAATATATGGAAAAATCTGAGGCATTAAACAATGATTCCTAAATCATCCAAAACTATTTTCCCATCTGTAACTTTATCAGGTTATTCCAGCCCATATGTTAAGGTATAAAACAGAGGTTTGTTATTGGTGTAAATTATCAGAAGAGGTAAAACATCACATACAAAATGTACTGAAAAGCACAATGAAGTTCTGCTACGCAGAATTGCTCTAACCATAACCATAAGTAACCAAGCAAAATACAAGGAAACTGGTCCCCATAAGGGAAAAAACTCATCACGTTGTGGGGACATTGTGTCCCCATAAGGTAAGGTATACAAACGCACACAGACACACAGACACACACAGACACACACACATACAGTACTGACAGAAAATCTTGGGATGCTTGCTTGTAAAAATATTGCAAATTTTTCGGTTTTACAACAAAAACACATTACTTCATTTGTTTACAAAAGATATATCACATTTCAAGTACTAATATACTGAAACCAAAAATATAGTTCTAAAGTTTGTTCTTATTTGTTCTGAGTTAAAAAGTGTATTGACAAGCATCATTGGGTGCTTAGTAATTAGTAGCACCTTTGAAATAATAAAAAAGCACCAAACATTTGTGTTTAGAATCCCTTGGGGAATCAATGACCACAATAGCAACCACAACAGTAAAATGGCAAGAACATAACTGTTAGCCAAAAAAATGGAGACACTTAATATTCAGGAAATGTCTGTGTGGAGGATATGTGTGGATACATTAAACACTGCTTGTCAATGGACTTTTGTTATGAAACCAATAAATTGGCAACATTATTACTGAATTAAGCAAAAGTCACAAGGCTATCTTGGAGCGCTGTATATCATCACCGTGTTGTACATGTTAAATATAAGACAATCATTGCTTTGTAGACATTCACTTGTTACAGTTTTATTCTTCACGTAATTGATGAATCTAATAAGTTATTGTTCATTCATTCAGTTCTTCACAATAATCCATCCATCCATCCACCCATCCATCCATCCGTCCATCCATCCATCCATCCATCGTCTACCCACTTATCCGCAGGGTCTAGGGCCACTTCTTCATGATGATACATGTGAAATTTATTGTGAGGTTCTTTTTTTTCCCCGAATCAATGAAATTTTAATAAGTTTTTGTCCAAGTAAAATTGCAATGGTCACATCGAATTTATCAAACAATTTGTCGCTAAGGGCAACCCAGTCCCCAGTTCACTTTAATTGTATTTTCATGGATTTATTATAAAGGGCTTTTGCACACTAAAAAAATGATGAAGAACCTCCTTGGCAGAACTAAACCGGAGCTAATCACCGGCAGAGTTATTCTGTTTTGACTGTACATATGTATTTCTGTGCATGCAATGTGTTTCTATTTAAAGTGTTAAAGCGGTAGAGTGGGAACAGTAATTTTAATTCATTTTGATTCAGTAACTCATACACTGATTTGATTCAGTAATGCTCACACTGAAAGGAACTGAATAAAGCAGAAACCACTAGAGAGGTTCTCTTTATGTCACGGCTATAAATGGCCAACTATTCACAGCTGATCATATGACCAACTGCAGATTTGCACATGTAATTTCAGCAGAAAAAAGCAATTTTTCAGTCAGTATCACTGCAAATCACTGTTCTATTAAGTTTTCACAAATATGGCATTAAGGGGAGAACCTTTAGGAGGACAGAACTAGAAAGACACTGAATAATTCAATCAACAGATGCCTTGTTTTAGTATTTGCACTTTTAATCTCATAAAAAATTATTTTGTGCTTTGATTTAAAGTATTAAGAATCAGATAAAGATGCTGTTATTAATTTCAGAACAAAGGTCACAATTGGATGGAGTGTGTACATACACACATACATACATACACACAAATACATACATACATACACACATACATACATACATACATGTATATATAAGTGCATTCATGTACATTGCTACTTAAAGGATTTAACTGTGCTCTGGTATTCAAGTAGTAGGTTCAATTCTGGAGATAATTCCTTAAATTTTAAAATGAATCACCAACACGGCAAATAGTTTGCCATGCAAAAGAACATTCATGGGGTTCACTTCCTATGTTTATGACAAACGTAGTACACATCCAATTTAATTAGCACTATCATAGCATTTAAAAGGCATTTTGCTTCAGGTAAGAAAACCATGAGGTGAGTCAGTAGACTTAGCAGGTGCCAGGATGCCAAGTGTCACACTGGAGAGTATGACCACTAGCCTCTGCCACAGTATTCTCCACTCATGAAACCATACAAAACCACAGTGTAGACAGCAGGTGCCAATAACGCTGAAGAGATGATGTTCTCCTGGTGGCTACATTGCATTTCAGGCTATTGCTGTTCTGAATCAGGAAAACATTCCCATGTGACACTATTAAAGCTAGTTCGGTTTCCTCTTTGAATCACCCATCCCACATGAAAGCAGAAATAAAAGTAGAAAAGCCAAGCGAGAGAAAAGCAACAGACTATAATTAATGTTCTTCAGCTTAATGAATCTAGTCCATTGATGAAAATGTAAGCATCAGATGGATATGATGTAAACCTCCTGGTCTTGATTGTTTCCTGTGGTTCAGTTATATTAGGGCCCCACATACACCAATTCAAATGGGACTCTTACATTTTAATGAATTTTACACAAAAATCTTTTCAGGCTGAGAACCAGCCCTTTTGATTTTGATAAATGAGACAAAATGTGTTTTCGTTTTTGAGAGGCCCTGCCACAAGCTGCAGAATTATTTCCAAAATATTAGAATTACCAGCAAAGCCCTAAAAAGACAAAGTGACGATATACTGATATATTACTACTGCACTTAAACACATTATTATAATAATAAAACTCACCACATTCAGCATTATAACATACACAATTGGCAACTGGCATATTAGCAGCTAGCTGGTGGCTGATTTTAGCCTGGTACTGGGTGTCCGAGTGTCAGTACGGTTCTGCCTGAGGAAAGGTCTTCTTTGGATGGCTGTCAAACTAACAACAGCATTGCTAAGCAACAGATGGCATGTATGAGGAGAAGGATACCAATGAGAAAGAGAATGACATCATCACTGAAAGATATTACTGTGCTACTATTACAATCAAACATCACACATTTCAGTCAGGTTATTTTAAGTAAATTTCTCTAAAAGCAATCATTATTTCGATTAAACCTGAAACCTTAACCCAGATAAGCTGTCAGAAAATAAATATATATATGTATGTATGTATTGCTGCCTAGTTTTGTTTCTGCATTCTCCGTTAGTCTGAAAATTAGCAAAAAAGTCACCGTGATGAAAGACATAAAAACAGGTTTAATGATTAAAAGATTCAAAGTTTCTGCAGACTCAGTGGGGATTAGGGGTCACTTTCTAGTCGACTAATCAACTAGTTGAATAATAGATTTACCAGTTGAAGGTTTTGGTTGTGGAGGACTAGCTGCTGGCAATATAGTTTCAGAAAGCGTTACCACATTTACAACAGTAAATTTATAAATCATTTTTGAATAGATTAGACTTTTTTGCCTTTCTTTTTGGTTTTGGGGAATTATAATATTTTCATTTATTTAATTTTATTTTATTTAAAAACATTCACACACGGTCTCAGGCTGCAGTGGCAGGCACTTTACAATGTACCGTGGCAAAGCACCATCATACCTTGATTTCTGGCCAGTGTTTTTGTTTTCTGACTTATTTTACTTACTGTACTGCTGCCAAAACTTCACATTCTGGCTTGACTCTGCTAGAGGTATGACGTGTGTAAGAAGCAAGCCATGCATGACTTGATATTTTGATGCATTTTCACGGGAACATTAGTAACAAATAAGCAAGGATATTACTTGCAGTGATAAGCCATTCTGATGCATTTTTAAGTTTCATTTACATATGTTTTTTTTTTTAAATCAAGTACTATTTAACCACACGATATACACAATATACCCATATTATTTAAAAATTATTTATTGATCATGTTATATTTTGTATTGCTTTAAAATGGTAGCACAATATGCTGACAAATGAACATATTGCATCTTTAAAACCATAAATACATATGATAACTAATTAACTACTATATGGAGCAGCTTATTCAGGACCCCCCCACCCCGACTCTAACCCCAGTACAAAAGTTTAACTGTCATGCAGTTAAACTTTTCATGCTAAAAATGAAACAACCACTGGCCAGTACTATAGTACCACTAGCATTAGCCATACAGAGCAGAGACAGAATACTCTTTAGGTTTAAGTCATTATGTAATCAATGATGTAATCAATGATGTAATAATGACGTAATTGCAAACCGTGAACTGATTACACTGAGATATCTCTGTAAATCAGTTCAAACTTGGTCTCTTCATATTTTTAAAATCTCTTGCATGGATCTTTTTCCTGCACAATTCTGTCCGATCCTCCATTGATTACCTGATTGCCAGAAGCCCCTGTGCTCCCGGAAATCAACCTTCAGCATCCTGTAATCCCACTGTGCTGGGGCTGCAGTAACATTTTCTTTCCACTACTTTGACTCTCACTGCCCCTCCTGTATGAGGAGATTGTTTTATCAGGAAATCTTCCCTCTTTTGCTGAGTGCCCCCATACAACAGTGCACAAAGTCTGACATCATAACACGTGGAGGATTATGCTTGATTAAGAATGGAGTGATGCACGAATGACAACATTCTGATTAATTTCCTGTATCAGTTACAGCTGAACCACTATCTCCATATTCCACAGAAATTCCTCCGGGGCAGGGTAAACATTCATTCAAAGCCAGCAGTGAAGAAACCTGGAACTGTCAGATCACCACTGACGTTCCAACATCTGCTTTAGATGTACGACCATATGTAACCGAAAACTGAAAACAATACATGGTGACTTCAAGTGCTTCTCAACACTAATCTTCAGACCTAACAGTCTAACAGTATAATATATAGATCTCCTATATATGAAGGAAAAGCATTCACATGCCTGCAGTGTATTCCCGTACAAAATTCTTTTAAAGCCATATTGCTTGCTGGTGACAGTCAAGCAGAAACTAGGAGGGCCCTGTTTTCCTCACTGCTTTTCATTACGCAAAACACTGAAAAGCCACACACAGTGCAAGAAGGAAAAATCCACTGGAATTATTCTGAAGACAGAACATGGACAACAGAGTCACATTAGACAGCCCACAGAGGCACGCAACAAGATGCACATTAAAGTGTGCATTCCCCTAAAGCAGTCAAACATCCTAAACAAGTGTCAAAAAGCTTTTGGACTGGCTAATTGACACTGTCGTGGATAGTCTTAAACACCACAGGTACAACTTCAGTTCGGAGTAACGCATATATAGTTTTTTTTTCCCCCTCATAAATGCAGTTCCTCATGAATGCAGAAATTAACATCCCAGTGAACCTTGTGCTTACATTAATAGCTTTGTTTTATAAGAGGAGGCAATATTTTATTGTTTTCATACTGAAAGCTGAAATGCTCTAGACAGCAGTAGTTCTTGTTAAACGAGCTTGAATCTAAAAGTGAAACAGCTGAACCATTCCTTAGCAGCATTCCTGTTCGCACAGCACACACTCTCAGAGGTTTCTGGATTCTGATCATAGATGTTTGCAGCGATACTGAAAATGTCATAATATCTGTTACTTCTATGCAAAGATTACGTCACTGAGGAGTGACTCATAACCCATAGTCGCCACTTTTCAAATGTACAATTCAGATGGCATATTTACACACAAGTGCACGTGTAAAAAGTCAAAATGGTAAATTATGTTTTTTTTCCCCTCAAATCATTCTCTATGTGACACACAGTTGTGTCATTTTCCCAAAGTTGATAAGGTATCCATCTAGTGTAAATAAATAATGAAAGCATTACTAAGGTTGGTGATTTTGCAAAAGATAGTAGTTGAACTGAAGTCCAGGAGTAAACAATCATTTAAAAAAAAATAAATAAATAATCAATGTCTCATCCAATCCCTTATGCAGTATATGATCACAGGAAATACCAATAATGACATTAATAATAATGAATGCTCACATCCTGTCCCACTTATCCCAGTCTTGTGTCCTGTGTTGCCAGGTAAGATCCAGGCTCCTCTGCGACTGTACCCAGCATAACGGCTGGAAGACTAATGGATGAATGGACTTATCATTATGACTGTCGATATATGGTTACATGTAAGGCGATATGACATAAAGGTGATGTTTGGCTACTCTTTATTCACACAGGGGTGCGACTTCAGGGAATACTCTGCCTGCATAGAGAAAATGGACGTGAAACACATGCAGCAGCTCATATGAAGAACCTGGCAGATTGTCTTCACGAAGTTTAGTCATCAGCCGACATTTTACCATTTTAAATAATTCAAGTTTTCCATATATTAGGCAAGCGGCACATCGATTGTACAAATGTTTGCTCATATTCATCTAGCAACATGACATAAGACTTCACTGCACTAGGAAAAAAAATCCTGTTAACATATCTGACAGCTACATCTGCTTTTCCTCCCACATGTTGCATTAGCAAACTGTGTCTTGCTGGCAGGATATACTAAGCAAGTATTTTTGAATTTGTCATACTTCACATTTCATGAATACATTCCAACACTCTTATTTGCTGCAGCCCTCTGATGTTTTAAAACAAGAACTGGGTCACATGTCAGCACATCGCACAAGACTTCCTCATGCCATCCCTGCTGGGCTCATGAAGCTCAGCGTTTCTGCAGTTTGATGCTGTTTAAAGCAGGCGCTTTGCAGTTAAGAAATATTATATACTAGATGGTTCCAGAACATAAAGCCACATGCACCCATTAATTAATATCTGAAAATGTAAAACCCAAGCAGGATGCATTAACTCCCCCCTACAGTCGAAGGTTGCTAGGGCCTGTGTCTGCATAAAAACATGCTACAGTGACATACAAGTTACAAAGTGCATACTGATGCAGGTTTTTCTGTTCTTAGATTTGACATCTATCCTGCGGAAGCAGAAGCCCAGCTTGGGGCTTTACAATGAGGCCTTAAGTATCAGGACAGCATCATTGATAAAATCACATAACGCAAGATGATGCCAAAGTCAGAAAGAGAGCAAAGCCTCCATTATGTCACAGCATAGCAGGATAAAGAAAACCTAAAGAGCAAAGCTATGATTAATATTACTGAATTTCATATTGCAGGAAACTGTCTTCATGTAGCTCATAAAATGCATGGAAACACCAGTTCTGCCATAATCAATAAGCTAATAAAGTCCATGAGAGGCCAGAAAATAGATCAAAACCTAACCAGCATGTACAAAGATACTATAGTAGTAGGGGCATAGGAACCTGGGTGCCACCCCCAC
>JAODJU010000095.1:25972569-25991810 GCA_026776725.1 Gnathonemus echidnorhynchus | reverse complement strand
GTTGCCCCCCCCCCCCCCCCCAAAAAAAAAAAAAAGCTGTAAACCTAGAGGAAACACTGGAATGGAATTACATCTGTACTGATATTGTGGACTTTCCTGGCACTACATAGTCAGCTCTTCCTCTCAACTGGCTTTCTATCACATCTGCAGTAAATTGGGAGCCAGTACCACATTTTCATTCACATCTACTCAGGATGGTTATGGATGGTTACCACTCGTTATGGTAGAAGTTCACTTGTTGTGGTAGAATCATTCTGTCTGTTACAGCCTTAGTCAACTCAACTGACTTAATCAGCTCAGCTCGTAAAACTATAAGTGAAACCTTGAATGTCCTGGTCACCCATTTTCCATCGCCCATGATAGCAAAAGCCAAAAGTGGTAAACCAATAGGAACTGGCTATGTAAGTCAGATCACCAGTTCCATCACCCTGCAGGTCAGTTTCCTCCACACTGAACCCATTTGAATTAAGGTAGTGTCTGCTAGTTCTGGGGTTTTATTAGGTCATCCTTGGTGATTTATCATAAACCTGGTATCTCATGCTCAAGGAAGGACACGACCGCATAGGAAGAGACTGACCCCACGCATGTGATCAGCCAGTGTGGAGAGTATGTTGTTTTCTGGTTCTTACTGTTACCTCTGAATACCAAGACCCAGCTGATGTACAGTATTCAATAAGAAGAAGGCCACTTGTCAATCACTGCTTTGACCCTAGGATTGCACAGTCAACCATCTATCAGAAACCACTCTCCCAAAATACTGTATCTGCCTATAATCAATCCCAGAGCCCAAGGCGATAAAACAGAACCTCTGGAAGCTATGGGACAGGAATTTATCTGCCCATCTGATTTTCTCATAGCAGCCAGCTTCTACTACTAGGCGGAATTGGCTCACAGAAAAAAAAAATTATGATGCGGACAGGAAACGGGAGCCCAAGGAACACAATTTGGACTTACAGTCCTCTTCGTTCGTATGTCTGAAAGTTTGTAAGTAGAGGAGCGTCTGTATTACCAGTGGTCTGCCTACTAGTGGTCTGTCTACTGGTGATCTGCCTACTGGTGGTCTGTCTACTGGAAAACAATGTAACCATTGGGACCCCTGGTATAGATGATATATTGTTCAGCCATCAGATTATTAAAGTTATGTAAAGCACAATCACCTTGTATTGGAGAAGTTCCAACAAGCTAACACAAGGCTAACAAGCTAAGGCTAATTGGCTTTTGAGGAGTGTAGGAACTGGGACTTGAAGTACTAAGCATTACACTTAAATGTATATTTTCCCTTTAACAAGACAGACACATCACCAGCAATTAATTTGTACAGATTGAAAAGCAGGTCTGGAATGTTTTCTAAATGACTCCAGTCAGTTAAAATTCAAAATTGGACATAGTGTTTCAAAGCAGACACCAAAACTGCACAAGCAGATGTTTGTTTACAGCAATAGTACAATTTATAAAGGCTATAAACCCCGTAGTGAAATTCAAGGTGCCATCCAGGAAAGTCACAGCAGGTCACTGACCCTGCATGTTCCTTGCCATACTGTTGAGTATGTGGTGTGCTGATTCATTTTCACCTTTATAGATGTGGAAGGTTCTTCAGCAGTCAGTTTGCAATGAAAAGGAGACTTTTCAAGTGCACATGATAGTCCCTTAGAGAGAATGAAAGTGTGCTTGCCTGTGGTCAGAAAAGCAATTATACCAATTACAATTACATCATTCAAATAGTAAACCAGGGGAGATAATTGTGGCTGCTCTAAGGAATCACATTTCATTTGAATTCATTCTTTGGAGATACGGTAGATGTTTAGTAATGTTATTAACAAATGAGATGGCCCTTCAGATACAGAATATAGCAGTGACTGTGAGCTATTATGTTTCTCAAGACAAATTATCAACAATCTTGAAAAAACATTTTGGAGAAAATTACAATAAACATTGCCAAATATTTAGGACAGAGACTGAGTTACTCACATTTACTTAAACACAACAGTACACTGCACAGATGTGCTTTTATCATGGACATTTAATTCCAGAAATTAGATACAATGGTACTATTCTGAATTCAATATATTGTAATGCAAACAGACCCTATAGGCAAGGATCTTGTAACTACAGATTGCTCCCAAAGCCTTGTAAACCAGACCAAAGTATGACACAATCCAGCACTATAAGCTGAGAAGATGAAATGAAAATCCCTCGGAGAGATGAGCTGACGTTAAAGAGGTCAACCAAGGAGCTACCTTCCTTTGACCCGACTAGGAATGCCACTCTCTGTGGTGATAAACACCACATTTGATAAGTTCTGCTTCAAGCTGCATGGAACAAGACGAGAGAATGGCAGGAAGCTAACTCATTATTTAGGGTGAGGGACACACAGGCCAGGTAATATCTAACAGATGTTATTAGATAATTGGAATGTATTAAAGAAAAGCAGAGCAAGCATGACACTGTAGATGAGCTCAGTATGTTTGATGATCTCGCTGCACTACATTGTCTCATAGGGACTCAGGCACCAAAACTATTTTCTCTCAATCAATATTGAATATCATTTGCTAGGCTTAACTCTTGGGACACTTTTTAGCTAACTAGCCCTGTTCCTCCTCTGGCAATTGCCCTCGGCCAAAAAGATCATAGGATCACATTAATGGTAGATGAACTGCTATTAGCATGGTGGTAGACTCAAATAAAAGCAGACTGATTCACAGAATAATGGTGGTAAAATACAACATACATATACACAGAACACCTCTAATTGACTCATAACTCCTGAGCACAGCCAATAGAACTACACAATTTAAATGAACCCAAATGTGTTGCATATTAGTTTGCAATTAAAGAGTTTTACTGGAGGCTGTGCTGTTTACTTATTTACTTTGCAACTTGGCCTTCAGTGAAGTCTGACTGAACCAAAAATAGAAAACAACTAAATAATCTGTCTAAATAAAACACAGATGCACCAAAATATCAAGCAAATTGCAGTTCAGTAATTATGATAATGATCGAAAAACCAACAACTCAGGAAGGGAGCCTGAATCCACTGTAAGTTGATAATACCTAGAAAGTTGCAAATAAAGGTCTGACTCACTAATTATAAGAGTATGAGCATTTTGTGTCTTGGCATATAATTCCAAAATTATTTTCCAACTGGCAGTTATAAAACTACATAAAAACTGACACCCCAGCTGAGTAACAGGAATTTAGGAAGTTGTTTTACGAACCTAATCTATCTCTGCATTGTTGGTTAAACGAAACAGGAACAACATTTTTCAAGATAACTGTGCTTTTTTTTCCTCCTTCCTGGGAGACAGTTTTAGTCTTTTTGTTTCTGGTCTTTTCTGTGAGAGCTGGCTCCTGCAGACCAGCGGGGGTGAGAAGGAGCAATGGGGGGGGAAAGTAAAGGGAGGTTAGAGAAGGGGGCACGCTTAACCAGGAAGGGGGGGGAGGGGCTGTACATATCCAAAGGAAGGATGGGCAATTCCGAAAAACAAGCTGTTAAGGGGCAGAGAAAAGGGACAGGAGAGAGCAAACATGGACTGACAGAAACTCAGTGGCAGATTATAATATTTGGGTGGAAATGCTCATAGTGGCTGAAATTGTTGACATTTTGAAAATGAAAATGCAAGTATCAGGATAAAATCTTTCCTTCAGTATTTGTCTGTTTTTAATTTTAATTTATCGAAAGTACATTTCATTACAACATTCAGTGAAATATTTTTAAATATTTATCAGTAGGCCATGCCAGCAGGACATCATCTGAGTCTATCACAGCAGGTCAGCATCATCATAATCATCATCATCATCATCATCATCATCATCATACCATTATTTGTAGCCATACAATGTTTGCAAGTATTCTGTCAGACACATTATTCACATTATTCATTATTCATGCAGAGCAATATCTACAATCTCCACAATGCATTTTTATTTAAATCACATAATGAACTTACTGAACTACTTGAAGTTTCAGGGTGCATTGAAAAAAACATTTCTTTCTGTAAAATAATTCCCTTTTTTCATTTTGCAGTTAGTTAAAGTAATATAAAATGTGGAAACAGATTCCACAATTCCCCGAAGATATTACTGAACAAATAAATTATGCATGATTTAGGTGTACACAAGATTTTGACCTTACTTTCACTTGTATGGTTTCCACTTTTCAATTTTTCATTCTGGCAATGCACCATGAGCCTCACTGTACTGCAGTGGTTAATCTCATGAGCTGGAGAAATACAGACATGGTTTACTTTTATTCCGAAATAATGATTGCAGAAAAATATTTTGCAATCTGATAATGGAGATTTCTTAATGCACAATTTTCAATCAGAGAAACATTTCTGAATACAATAATCTTACATTCGGTCACGCTGTAGAACCCAGTTACTTTGGGATACTGATTAAAAAGATTAAAACTACCTCTAAACACTGAACTTGCAAGAAAGATGAAAAATCAGTAATACATAATAAATACTGATACATATGGAAGCCTTCAGATGAGTCTCCCCCAGTTTGCCAGCAGTTGATACAGTAATGGAGTATTTCTGACCAGCCCTCTGGCGCTTTGGTCCAGTCCTCATTCAAACCCACTGAACAGATTCCTACCTTCTCTCATTAACGAAGCCCTCAGCAGTTCCTCCACCACGTTACGAAGCAGGCCACTGCTCCTTCCGCTCTCCCTGCAGCCTTACTCCTGCGAGACGTTTCAGCCCAGGACAGGGAGGGCTGCGACCGGAGTATCTCTTTAAGACTCTCCCTCGCCCCGCTCGCTCTCCCCCTCTTCCTCTCTCCCTCCCAAGTGTGGCAGAGAGGGGTCCAGCAACTCAAGCTGTTCTCGCCCATTCACATGCAGATTAGCGAGAGGCTCACACTAATCTAACAGACGGCAGAAGCCCAGGCACCGTCCAGTCCCCTCCTGCTTTTCCTTTTCTCCAGATCTCCACGCTTGCTCATGAACAAGTGTCGCTGCTGACAGTTCATCGAAAGCGAATCAAGTCACTTACAGACTGAAAATGTAACAATTAGTAAAGAGTGGGGAATACTCTTAACTTTTGATAAGTTCTTTGTAGTAAATAAACGCTATGTAACTATTATACATGATATAGCATATTGTTATTATTATAGATAATTATTCCTATTCTTTATTGATGACGTTGCTGCTATTGCTTAAGACACAATACCAAAAAATCTTGATTAAATTTTATTCAAATTAACAGCAAGAAAAAAATCCTGCCAGCTATCTCCTCCTTCAGTGCTTCCTGCCAGGAAAACAAAACATCATATCACACAGTAAAATGAATGAATATCCACTGTTTACAACTATTTTCAATCACTTAATGCTTTTAATGCAACAGATGAGTTGATGTTCTAATTATTTTTTGTTTCCTGCTACCTGGGAAGCACTGTACGACAATCATGACAGCTGTTTCCCCAATTTATGCTTGGTTAACAAGTTAAGCATCGGCTGTATAGCATACGTGTGGTTGTGGGCGTGCTTGCCTTCAGCCACAGAGATTAGTTCATGAGATATTAGTTTCCTTGTTTGTAAGGTCACTGTTTCCTGTTTGATTTTAATCATTTTGACTTACTCTAGTCCTTCTGACTAAGCACTTAACTGTGTTAAATCTCCATTTGTTTTTGTTATTCTGTACTTAAGCGTGTAATAACATTTAAACAAATTACAGTAGAGTATATGTGATTTTTAAAAGTACCCAATAAATTATTGTGTTAACTGAAAAATGTAACATTGAGCATAGCCATCAAATAATAAACATTCAGATACAGAAACCTCTTCAGTTTAATATATTTAACATAATCTATTAAACCTCTCTTATTCACTTCTTTGATCATTTTTTAAAGTTCAAATGTTAATTCAAAACAAATGAACTACCAGCAAACATAAAAAATGTATCACTACTTATTAACGTGGAAAGTTCCATCCCGATGGTATAAACGCAGCATTGTCTGCTCGACTTTAATAGCGGGGTTCGGGGTTTCGTGGTTTCAGATAGCTGTGTCAGTGGCGTGGCTCCGACATTCATTTTCCGTCCTTCTGAAAAGCAGTTGCAGACTGTGTGCATTCCCGTCCCACATAGTCGCTGCCCCCCCCAGCTCACAATCTGCTGACAATCCATTGTCAGCTGTAAATGGCCTAATTTCCTAAGGACAATACAATCTAGCCACTTTCATAATCTATGTGGATCATTTCTTCTATAAACGTTCTTTAACTCTTCTCAGATATTTTTTCTTTGCTTTTTAAATGCTCCTTGAAATGATCCACAATGATATGAAATGTTTTGCATATCTTCATGCTAGTTTTCAGGCATATACATACTGAAGTCCTTAGAAAAATCAGTAATTCAACAGCTCATCACCTATCTGTATTATGGCTCAGAGCACTATGCACTGAATCCCTGTTCCAGAATTGAGATATAAAACTGGAACTCTATAGATGTTATTTGAAAATAAACAGTTGCCTTCACCATTGCGGCTTTTGCCCCTGAAGACAATTCCCAGGGCTTCCCCGCAGAGTTTTGACTCTGCTTTTCCAGGTCACCGATAATTTACTGCAGATTGAAACTGTTTGCTTTTACTTCTATGCTATACCTAAAAGGGGCTCCACTTTTCTCCAGAGTTGTTCTACTCAACACTGAGGAGAAAACAGTGTGAGAAAAGAGAGACAGAACACAGGAAGAAGGACGTTAACACCTGTGCATGAACCAGTTTAGTATAAAAGAAATCACAGGGAGAAGGAAAAAGGACTGTGTAAGTGGAAACCAAAGCTTCCCAACTAATTCTGGAATTCAAGACTCTAGACTTCGTTTGACTTAGAGAATTTATCATTAATGAATCAACAATTTTTTTGTGGAGACTACTGTTGGTCATTGGAAGTTCTGAAATTACATAAATCAGTTATATACTTAAGCAAAAATTATAGAATCTGTACCTGCAAGGAAATTTTAGACATCTGAAAGGAACAGATTCACACATGACAAAACATAGATTATTGCTGTCTTGACATTTATGTTTACCTCATATTCACTGAACTCTTACACTATATTGTATCCAGAATGATGTAATTGGTTAGTGAGAAAATGTCACGTAGAACAACTTGTTTAAATACACATGTAAAACATAAAAAGGAGTGTATTGAGGGACCTAATCATATGCAGGACACACAGACATTGCCATCTGAGATTCTCCTATAGTACACTACTCCAATCCAATGTCATATTATGAAATATCAGTTTTAACTGAATACTAACTCCCTACATATACATCGCACACCTTTTTTGAGCTATGTTGCACATCTGTAGTATTCTTTTCTTTCTTTTCAGTATAACTTTCTGTTCATTATTACATATTTATTATACTGTTTTATTCTTTTATTGCTATTACGATTTTTATTGTAGTGGAGTTGACCACCTTTAATTTCACTGCAGGTCTGACGGTATCCTTGACAAAAATCCTTGATTCTTTGAATGTCACCCTGTACTGCATATCCATAGAAGATGGATGGATATATGCAATTACACAAGAGTGCGGTCAATAGTGCCAGGCTTAGAGGATTCCTTCAAAGATATTAGCCAAATGTGCAGCTCCATTCATATTACTCACACGTAAAATGGTCGATCAATATACATAAATCATGCTTATAAATCTGATTGTTCACACTGTCGGCCTTCACCCCCTACGCAAATATTGTACCAAAATAACTTTGTGTAAATTCAATTTACAATACTTTAAATTTAAATTTAAAGTTTATTTGATAACAATGATGCCCTTTATGTATTTCCATGTACTGGGATTAAGAGGCGGTGTTCTAATGCTCTTTAGGATCTGTGGTACCACAGAGGACAGTGAGGCTAACCTCCCCTTAAAATGATAATGAGAATGTCACAGTGGTTGTACTTGTTACATTCCGGTGGTTGTCTAGGTAACTTCGCAGGGGAAGCTGAAAGTTTCATGTTACCTCAGAGATAAGAGCCAATGCTGAGAGGAGCAACCTACAGTATCTGTAGGCATGGCTACTACCCAGCAGCCCAGGGCTCTGTTCAATCAGAACATCTTCATTAAAATACTGTCACTAGCAGTCATGTGAGCCCAAAGCAGTCAACCTCTGGCTCATTAACCCTGTAATTTTCCAGGTCTTCCTGTATAACTTCTCTTAGCAGGAATCCAATGAGGAATGAAACAAATGCTAATTGCAATAGACAAAAACAACATTAAAACTAACAAAACTGGTTATAAAACCAGAATGTGTGCAAAAGTGTAGTAGCTGTGGATTGGTGTATAGATGGTAAATTACAGGGTGCAAAAATTTAAGAGTGAAAATCACCCATTGCAAATATCTTGCTCCCGGCAGGTCACATTCATTTATTCTTTTTACAAACTGTTCCACCTGTACATAAAAAAACTCCTTCCAGCTAATATTCCTTATTGCAGACTCGTGATTTAGCCCATGCAGCATCTAAGTTATTTATTTGAAATTTCGTACACACTGCACCCTGAGTAGCATAAAAAATAAAGCATTAATTTTCCGGAATAAAAGTAAATTAGTATATGCATCAACCTTAGTAGAATTCAACAAGTCTAATTTTTACATAATGATGGTTTTCAAACTTTTGTAATTGGTGACTGTGAAATGAAAGGTCTTGTAGGGGAACTTGTCAAGCAATAACAGAAGTTGCACCTGAGAAATGACTATTTCGGATGGAAAATGTTTCGGATGTTTAGATAATATAGAACTTACCTGATATTGTGACAGAAGCAACAAGACCTGTCCAACTCTAGCTGTCTTTGATGTCAGCCTGGAAAGACGTCCAACTTTTCCAACTGCTGCAGCACGTGATAATTAAGTGTTGCCCTCTAACTACCAAAGAACAGAAAAGAAAGCAGAACAGACAGCGATGCAACTGCAATGTGAGAAAGGGAAAGCCAAAGCAGGAAACAAGGAACCATTTGCGGGGCTGTTTGCACAACGAGGAAGTGAGTGCTGGCACTCGGGACACTCGCACAATACAGATTAACCCCCACACACTCATTCACACAGCTGTTCCGCCCTTCCCACTCCTTCTACGGCACTGACAAGCTCCAGACCTATGATCCGTACAGTTAAAGGAACCACAGAGAATAAACACATCTGTGCCATGGAAGGTCTAAGTCACAGATGCCTCGGATTCTCTGACCATGCGAGCAGCTGGACACCGAGACAGTTAATCTGGGATGGAGAATATCTGCAGGAACTAAAAACGAGCCCCTTCCATGCTGTCAGAAAGGACATTACTTCTAACCCTTCTCCGTTCACATTGCCCCCCTGGCCCTGAATCTGTCCCACCCCCTTCCTTGCTGCAGTCTAGAAAATTCCATAATAAATAGGCATATGAATTACGGCACTGTCAGGGTGCCTGAAATGGCAGCATGAAACGCATCCTGAATAAAAATACATGAAAATGTAATTAATTAGATTTATTAATAGCACGATTCAGACATGCCGACAATAATGTGCACTGCTATACAGTAAAATTACGAGGTTAGGGGTTAATTTATTAGTTTTCAAATATAAATCTTCTGGCTCAAATGGTTTTGTCATCATTTACAACCAGGTCCAGTCCTGGGTTCCTTTAATTTGTAAACCATTACTGCAAATGCATTCAGACCTTTTGTCCAAATTCATGACACATATACATTACAGAAAGTACCTACTGCTCATATAAGTTGAATTCCACTTTTTACTTTCTATTCTACTGAAAGCAAAGGGTAACCCGCTCAGAAAGGTGGTATCTACAGATTTTTCAACACTCCTGATAAGAATTGCAAAATAAAATTTCAAAGAGCAAAATGTTAAAGATGTTGAGAAATTGCAGTACAGAAAAAGCACCATGAAAGTACAGAAAAAGCACCATGAAAATCCATGTTGTTCAGATCAAAATGAAGTGAAAAAAGTGTAGCAAATACAGAAAAGATACGCTCAATGACATGCAAAATCGGGACTCTACTATAGGAATGAATCTTACAAACATATAGCTTTACTTTGCTGCCATCTGCTGGAGATTCATATAATCTCAGTAATATCAACTGGCATCCACCGGGAAATAGAAGCCACACATAACTTCTTTTCCCATGATCAAATTTCACCTTCATTGACCGAAAATGACTGATACATGAGAGACTTTCTGATTCCAGTGCAAAATAAAATTGCTTTCACAGAGTTGTAAATATTGTGAAAAGCTTTCATGATTTTTCCATTTTAGTTTTCCCATTTAGTGTAGAACTCATTTACTGATTTCCCTCAGTGTCTGTTACAGTTGCAGTTAAATTTTCCAGATTCCCTATAATTTCATGATACGCCCTCAAAACTGGCAAAGGGGACGATGTGCTGTTTATACGTTCCAGGTGGATTCTGTTAGAAAGAGCATGCGCTATATTTCATAGCATCCAGGTATTGTGTTTCTCAGCAGTTAAAATATGTATTAAATACAAATAACAACTGCATTCTCAATCTCTTAAGAGTATCGCTGTAGCCTACACTTATGTAATTATTCAATTACATGATGTTTATTTTCATATAAAATCATCTATCTTTTATTCAGATTGCACACTTGTATTCATGTCCATATTTGTTTTCTTTCATCCATCCATATTCCAAATGATTATCCTATTCTAGGTCAAGGGTCGTTTATGATTTTTTAAAATAGGCATTTTAATTCTATTATAATAAATGTCGTAGCCTATTTACCAGCAGTACCAGGGTTCTAAGAAATGTTTAACACTATAATTAGGAATACCTCTGATATGATTCCAAAGTCACTTTCCCACCCAAGTTCAGGACCGCCTTTTGTAGATCCTGGCCACTTCTGTGTGTTGCTTTCCTACTGCACAACAGAAACCGTAGCCTTCATGCTAAATAAGCATGGGAGACACAAAGAAGCTTGTAGGTTAAACTTCCCGTGTAATTTCATACACAACTACATCGCCACCCCATAACAATGGAAGATGAACAAGTTGTTTTGTTAGTTATTGGGGGTGTTGATCGCACAGTCCGAAAATATGGGAAAAATCGAGTCCAGGATTCGTTCAGAAATGGACATAATATTTTATTTATATTATAATCATGCAGCCTGTGACTTGTTTATAATTCGTAATTACATCTGGTCAGCAAATCTATCTTGTGTTTTCCACGGAATAAAAGGCAATGTAACGTTATTCCGATAATCACTGGCAAGGTTCACCGCCGGCACTGGCGATATTAGACAGATGTATACTGGTTATCGGTTGTATTTTCTGAAGCAGAAATATGGAGAAAAATAAAACTGATATAGAAAAAATAATTCCATCTGCTCAATTTTTGCTCCACTACTCTTTCCCCCATATTTTCGCATAACTTTCAAGTAACCGCCGGTGCGTGTGGTCAGCAAATCGTCAAATTTATCACTATAAGCTCCATCCAGGTGTTCTTGGGCGAATGAGAAACACCTGCAAGACTAAAATGGGTTCAGGAACTACCTTCTAGGACTGACAATCGCAGCAAGTTCCTGCAGTGGGAATGCGACATAAGTTCCTGGCTCCTGAAAAAAGATTCCCGCGGTGAGGAAGTGTCTCAAGTTTCTCATGATCTTATCAACAATTGACAAGAGCTATACAGTATGCATGTGTATGCGTGTCATCTCTGGCCCCGATGTCAATTTCTATGTCATTTCTATGTCATTTCCTTCTAGATCTCCTACCAGGCACAATACATTACACTTTCCTGAAGTGTCATACTATATGTATATATATATCACACATACCACCAGTCAAAACCAATCATCCCTCTTCCAGTCACTTATCCAGTACAGGGTCATGAGACAAGTCAAAAGAAGCTCATCTATTCCTAAATAGCTACGCCTTCAAGCTGTGCTTCAGGAACTGCTCTTACAGATAAAAATCTAACTCGCTCCTCATGTGGTGTTTCAGTGGATGCCCCCAATGAACCTGCTCAAGCATTTGTAGACGTGCGTTATTAATTAAATTGCTGATTTGGCAAAATCCCAATGTCAAGGGGACTGGGATACATTTACAGATCCATCTAAAAACCCTTTTAATGCACTCTGTATTTTTTAAGCCAGATGTATTACTGTAGAAATGTGTTTTAAGGTTGGATGACATCAATGGGGCACAACTTCAGTGCTTTTCAATGACATATCACACATGACAATGGCATATGTCTGAACAAATGTCCTTTGTTATGCCTTCCCAACATTCCATAAACGATCCCTCACTTCACTACGAAAAATAGATGTGTTGACAGCATATACAGATTGACTACTTGGGGCCCAACTACAGCAGCACAGCTCAGCACTCATACTGCCATGAGGATGACATGTACAGATCATGCACACAGTTGTACAGGATCTTCAGGGTGCTCTCAAAAACGTCAATAAGCCATTTAGCCATAGACCTTCAACTGCTGCACGTTATTAACTGCTAAATGATATACTGTTACCATACAAGCCCAATAAAAGCCAAATAAAATATTAAATCCTCTTGGGATGAATTAAAGTAACACATTTAATATATTAAACCTTTGATTTGTAGAGTGCAGAAAAAATGCTTGCTAATTTCTGAGAAAGTTCAAATGACACATTGTGCAATAATGGAGTTACGGAATCTTGTCACTTGGGTCTTGCTCAGAAATTCAAGCAAAGCTGTAATGGCTTTACATGCACCTTTGCCACCTTTGGGAATGAAATCTCTAACAGGACTAATCCCAGCACATAAGACACATAAAATAGGAAAACCTGGATATGACTTTCTGACTGACCAGACAATGTTTGGAAAAAAAATCTATGTAAATGATCCCTTACCTGCATTATTCAAAAATAAATCAGGTGTTATAAAAAGGCTCTTATTTTAGGCAGAAGATTTCCAAGGTACAGCGAATACCAGATTCCCCAAAGGGCGTCATGAACATTAATCACTTCTGGATTCTGTATTTGACCAAATTCCATCTGCAACACAGGGGTGGAATCGATCGTATGGATTCTATTGAGTTTTAGCCTGCCAGTTGGTGACCACTGATGTTGACCATCTGTGCTTCATATACTTGGGTTTTTAGTGGTAAACACACACACACACACACAAACATACACAAACACACGTGCAACAAGGAAGTGCATTAAAAGGCCAGGGTATATCCCTGCCCTGTGTTCTATACTGCCATGGATTGCCCACCCCCACAACACTACTCAGGATAAACTGAAAGGTGGATGGATGGATTATTTTAGGGGATAAGAACCAGCTAAGCAATATATAAAAGTGCATCAAGCCTTCTCCTTGTGTTATCATTTGTATAATTTTTAAAACCTAAAAGACTATACATAGCTTTTACCTTAAAGCTTATACATATTTATAATAATAATTGCTTTTACCTCCCTTTTAATAAGCGCTTATCATCGTGACGAGCTGCAGCACTTACCCAGCACTGTCTCAAACTTGTTCCGTTGCCGAAGTGAGTCCTTTTCCACAGAACTGCCTCTGTGGGTCTCACTTGCTCTGGGTCTGTCAGCACTGGGAAAGGTGAAAATCATCTGTGGTACTGAGCCAACACTCTTCCTCACAGCCTTTTCCTGTTCAGGGCCACAGGTCACTATCATCTGAGAAGGAGGAAGGATCATCGCAAGATTAAGCCCTTCCAAATTTGGCTTGAATCCTGGTGAGGAGTGTGACACCAGGGACCAGCTGAGATCAGGATCGGGGTTAGACCCAGGTGAGGCCAGGCACTTACGTTGGCCTGTCTGGTTCTGGATGGATAGCATTTCTTTACTGTATCCTCTCAGTGTGTGTTTGACTAAAGTCAGATAAGCTACAGATATTGAGGTGACTTTGAGCATAATCCATCCACATAAATAACTTCAGCAGGTCACTCTTTAAGGTTTAGCCACCAAGATATTAGGATCAAGGAGGGCTTTGTTCAGTTGCTCAAAAGACTGCTGACTACTAGAAAAGGAAAAGTCTCATTTAAGGGATCTGAGATAGTCACATTTAGGAATCACATTCCACAATACCCCTATGTGCTGGATATAGGACTTGGGAAAACTCAGAATCAGAAAAGTGTGCATTCACTGAAGGCATGCGATTGTGACTTAATGCAAATAGACTTAAAAGCAATAGCTAAATATGCCTCAGAAACATTTAAATGTCTATCCACTGCAGGGTTATTGAGAATATTGAGTTAATTAATTCCTGATGGATTCTTGGTAGAACTCACATGAGAGGTAATCTGGGAGGATCTTTGGTGATCCGTAATGGAGGAAGAGCTGTGAAATCCATCTCTGTAACTCTCAGTTCCAGAGGTTGTGGATGAAATATCCCGGTCAAAGGTCAGAGAAGAACGTCTGCCGACTCCAGAACATGCATGACCACTGGTATTAGCTACGCAGACAGTGTTAATGGGCTTGCAGGGAAGCATGTAATTATTCAATACGGTCCCAGGTAGAGCACCTGCCCTCACATTACATCGTGACTGGTAGAAGGAGGAGCCCTGAACTCCTGTTTTATCTCCATCCTCAGTTTTGTTTAATGTCGAGTACAAGTTGAAAGGAGAGCCCACCGTGGATGATGGAAGGATTTATGAATTCTATCCTCACCCTCTGAATCCAAGGATCTTTTCAGTGCTGTGAATAAAAACACACATGATACTGTCCGTAATATACTGTGAACTTCTCTAACAAATGCCTATAAAGAAAGCAAAAAATATACTTAGTGTTAAAAAAAAAAGATAGCAGTTAGACAAAAATCAAATGCTAATTTGGAAGAAAATTACAATTATGAAAATGTTAATTTTGAAAATAATATTGTATATTTTAAATATGTCAAAGTTATAATGAATGAGCCTCATTAGGAAGTACAGGAAATAACTTGTAATTATAAATAGTTTTCTAGAGTTATCTAGGAATCAAAAACACAGTTACGTAAGACATATAATAGCGTGGGTGGTTTGACACACAGAAATCAACACAAAATACAGAGTTTGAAATCTTCTACACTACAGCAAACCCTGGATTAATTTAGAAAGTAGTGAAATGTAAGCCGAAACAGAATTTATGCTGATAATGCTTGGATGGAAAACCAAGTATGAGTTTTACATATGATTTATGGACAGCAGCCGAGAAGGGTTCTTGTTCAAAAAGTGTGTAATGAAATTGGAAGAAGCTTACCTTCCATTTACCTGGTTTTGTAGATTGATGAGTTGACATTTATGGGATTTTGATTACTGCTGATATACCGCAATGTACTGAAGGTTACTGATAACAGTCAAAAGCTTGTTTTGGGGTTTGAGTTAGAAACATAACAGAGTGGCCTGATCCTGGAATACTCTGTTATGTAAATATCTATGAATTAACTACATTCCTTGTTATGTCCGTTTTGTAAATATTGCTAATGAATACCACACCAAATTTGCCCAGCATACAAGTCCTAGTCCTATTTGGCTCAGCAGAACAACAAAGGGCATAAGCAAACCAATTAGTTATCTCAATTATTTAATTGCAGAGCCATTCACTGTGTGCTAGAATTCAAGCTTTGCATTTGTTATACAAGCTAATTGTATCTCTATTATAAATGTACGCAATTCTAAACAGGTAAATATTTTTTTTAATTTACAAACTCAACCATAATTGTTGACCCTTACTAAAAAATCAAAAGAAATGGTCAAAACAACTTGATACTATCACATTGACTGAAATGGTTGTTTCTTACCATTCTACAATAGTCTTAGGAATGTCAAACAGTTGCATCAAAAATGTACAAAGTTTGCATAAAAAGTCTGGGACCAAATTCAAACCATTTCAAACGTTTTTATTGGATAACGTGATTATTAACGTTTGTGGTAAAGGCATTGCAGAGATCATTCAATACTGTTTGCTATTTGTGGTGCTTCTATAAAAAACCACAGACGAGTACGGCTCAGAGTAAACTGAAGCTGAAGGATCAACTGACATTATTTAAGAAGAATCAAGCCATAATTCAAGCGACTTCAGGGCAGTTACCAGGTTTACTACAAATAATGAAATGCTAACTCAAAAAGGCATTGGCTAGAATTTTAATCATACATCAGGCTCTGTATTACAATGTTAACAGGTGTTTAGTTAGAGGTGGCTGATATGGCAAAAATATATCACGCTTTTCAGGCAGGATCACGATCCACAATCTTATCATGATTCTTTTTCATACTTGATTTTTAAGAATATTTTGCCAATTACTTAGCAATACCCTTACCATTAAAGATAGATAGATAGATAGATAGATAGATAGATAGATAGATAGATAGATTGATTGATTTACAATTTTCATATTACTGATGTCAAATTCTTTTTAAGGACTAACTCCTCCACTTTGTCCGTGCTGCTACATTGTCAAATAGGGAATGTGTTCCATGTTGAACATTGCATGTTACGACAAAGGAGCAAAAGGGAGAGAATCCAAGGCACTACCTCCTGTTTGCTATTATGGGTTTACTGGTGTGTCAAAACGGATTTGGCTGACAAAACATTAGATATGTGCATGAGAAATACAATTGCAACTGATATAATGTGCACTGTAGGATTATACTAACAATCTCTCTGTAAAGGCAGATCAGGGAGACATTCACAAATATATTTACTAATATTGTCAAATTGCACATCCCTATTCAAAGTAGTAAATAAATTTGCCATGTTTAAATATTGTCTGTAGTGGGACAGTTAGAAAGATGGACCTTCCCTTAACTAGGAAAATGCCCAGTAGAAGGTCCCACTATTTAATTTCTCTGGGTTCCTTTAAAGTATTTAATGACCGCCCTATCATTAATCTTCAGAATGTTTGGTGTGTTCTGTTTACCTGTGGAAAATTCCACCAAATAGACACATTCACAGTTCTGAGCTGAAACACAGGGGCATTAGAGAAAACTTGTATTTAGTTTCATCTTATAGCCAATTTAGGTAAAGTTTAAAATCAATGAATCTGAGAACAAATGCACCCTGTGGCTTTGAATAAATCACATCTATGCTCAAAGAATGGTGCTGAATAATATGCAAATGATTCAGCATGTGCCTCTGTTTTAGCATAATTTTAATTAGACTGAGCGGGCCAATGTATTCCTGCTCTAGGGTAAAACAAGAAGAACTTAAATCAACCAGGTGCATTTTCAGAAAATTTCCTAACAAGCCACTTACATCTTTTTTTTTTAATTTGCTAAGCTGTCAAATAATCACTCACAGAAAATCCAGAAGAATTCACCTTAATGAGAATGTTAGAAAGAAAGAAGAGCCACTGATTAAGTACTCAGGCGCCTCATATATCTCCAGATGGTTAGCACTCCAACCTTCCAGCAGATCAGTTACCTCGATCTATGGCAGTTTAAAACTGCGATGTAATGCAATAAATGTGGAAAGTGATAATAATCTGAAAATCAGCATTTTATTTTCATTTTCCTCAGACATATGAGGAAAAAAACAGGCTCTTTATTATTCCAGTGACTTTGGCCCAAATGCTTTCGGAACAATCTTGGACCAATTTCTGCACATACGACAGGCTGTCAGCTGTTCCTGTCCCCTAAAAAGATCAGGAGAAAGTCAGCTGCAACAACGACTCATGAACTTTGCACAGATCATGATACACAGTTATGTGTGTCCAGGATAGCAACAGTCTTCTGGAACCATTCGTTTACTTCATAAGCTGCAGTCTTCATTAGTTGTTATTTGATATGGAAGATCAGATACAGTAGAATGCATTTCAAACTAGGCTATTATGATAACTGATATTCAATGTATATCTGATTGTTCCATAATTTACTGCTGTCATTATTTGTAGCATTATATGAATTTATACTGTTGAATTCAATTTATGTCGCAGCAATGGGACTCCAAGCAATGGCTTCATGAAAGGTAATCAGTTAAAGCTCTTAGGTTAAATAAAGAACTTTGCAATGCAAATTTTAACCATAACACTGCATACTGCAGAAGAAAAAATAAGCATGTTATTTTGAAAAGGACTTCCTTCCATGCTAAATGAAGAAATAAATAATTTGTGTTTTTAATTCAACATCCATAGCTTAAGTATGAACAAATTTGTCAGATGTCAGAACATTATTGTAAATATCTTGGTCACAGGAACCATTGAGTCTGTTTTTAATTTTGTCTATTTTGGAGCATGAAGAGACAACATGAACACTTCTTTGTTTGAAACTAGCCAGATGCATATTCAATGGTCTCTGAGTAAACACCGCCATCTGAAGCACGGTCAAAGTCACTTGCTGTGTTCATTACATGTTTAACTTACATATAAAAAACACCCTAGTCCTTAATAAGAACCACATGCAGTTCATCCAACTCCACTCTACCGGGGGAGGAAATAATTGAGCAGAGAGCTATCTAGGAAAACTTTAACACAAGCTGTGTCATACTGCAATAAGGCTCTTTGTTCTAATTAGCATAACCTGGTGGGATTTGCAGAACTGAAATTTCCAACAAAGCTGACGGAACTGGTTGCCACCATGACTAAAAAGAATGAAATAAAACATGCCGTTTCTCGTTATTACGTAATTTATTGACTGGAAGACCCCATAGCTTCGAAAATAGTATAGTAGATGTTTTGAAAGAACATTAAAACACGTTTCATCCGAAAGTCTAAGCGTATGTCATTCCATTTCACTATACTTCACTAGCAGGGCTGTCGGTCCGACAAAGCGGGAATTGGGGCAGCAAAAATAGCCGTGGATATGCATGTTTGGTGAGCCTGCCTATAGTATAGGCCGATTTTTAATCCAATTTCAACCCTGCCATTTACTACATTAGCGAACTTTATATCTACATATGCATTCATAATTCAATTAAAAACAAATCAAATAAATTAAAAACTATCCTTATTAATATAATAGTTACACATGTATCTTACATGTAGACAAAAAGTCGTTAAAACTTAAAACGCAACCACCGCTTATGTTCCAGCAATTATAATTCTACTAATAGTGCAAAAACAAGCAAAAATATGTGCATTTTGTACCTACCCTCAAAATCTGACAATATTCTTTCAAGATCGTTATTCACTGGAGCGTCTGACATCCTGACAGTTGTTTTGTTTTTCTTTCCTTTTTTTCAGATTATCATTATTATTTATTACAAATAGTTTTCTTCACGATCACTAAAGCCTAAGCAGGTGTTCTGACGAGTTGAACTACCTATCGAGACGTACTATCGAGCCTTTTAGCGCATGTGCAGTTCCACCGTTTT
>JAODJU010000095.1:25946425-25972276 GCA_026776725.1 Gnathonemus echidnorhynchus | reverse complement strand
AGTCCAGCATCTTCGCTGGTACTGACCGTCAAAGAAGCGTGGTTAAATGAGCTCGGAACCCCGTCCCAATATGGCGGTGGTATTAACGCATGCTGAGAGGCTGGACGCGACATCTAGTGTTGATATCTATGGTTTATATCTATGATAACGGACAAGCACTTTAGTCTCCAGGGCCGCTGTAACTACCGAAAATGTTACACCTACCGAAAATGTAACTTCCGCTACTACGCATGCACACGTTTGCGTGTTTCGTGGACGCATGCGTGATGAATGTGCGCATGCGTAGTAGCGGAAGTTACATTTTCGGTAGGTGTAAACATTTTCGGTAGTGACATCCGCTTTTCGCCGTAGTTTTGTTCGGCTATAACGGACATACAGGCTCCGCCTACAAGGCGCGTGGCGTGCCGGTGATATCCAGCGCGCAGATAGTACGTAGTCGGGATTATTAATAGTCACGCATCTGCTCAGGTAAAGTTGGATTAATACATGTACAATATAATAATCTATACCACAAGTATGTCTGCTGAGGTGTGGCATGAGTAAATGGTGTCCTGTAGTTGTGTTCTAGCCATACAGCAACTCAATCTGGATATAACGGACTCTGGATATAAAGGACTGTTTTGCCAGGTCCCTTGAAGTTCGTTGTAACTGGATTTTACTTTACTTTAATAATATTTGCTCCCAAAAAGCCAAGGTATTAAGGAATTGTTGAAAGGTGCCAAAAAAAAAATTGTTTCTGGTGTGCTTCAGCATTTACCAATGATATATAAAAGGAAAGCAACCTCTGGTATTCTTCATTCATTATGGTTATTTCAAAACATGGCAAACTAGGTTCCTGAAAAGTTAAAAGTTTTATTTATCACATACACAGTCACATGCATTCACATAACATGATAGCAAATTTGTCATTGATGCTTAATAACCCCCCCACTTCATGTTAGGCACCAGCATAGGATCTTCCCAGTAGGTCATGCCTTTAAATTACCTAGTAGCTGGGGGGGAAACCAACTGTCTGGCTGGACAAGGACCACTTAGTACATTACACATTCACATGCATTTGGGCATTTGGTCTCCACAAAGTAATATAAACATAATCCACGCAAACACACACACACAAAGACTCATACATACATACACACACACACACACACAGTAGAGGTGGGATGAGGCAAGTCATAATCACTGAGCCACCCCCCTTATAACAATTAAATTTTCATAATTACATTAAAATCATTACAAACGCTCCCCATGAGATTACCATTAAATTCTCAATATATAATTAATATTTTAATAATAGCCATTAGAGATAATTATCCCTTGCAGAGTTGATGTTCAAACCATTTCGACCTCTCCCCCTAAACCGGCCCTTCTCCGATCATTTAAGAAGTTATCCTTAATGTGTGCCAACTCTCAGGATGCAGGGCTGAACTGGGAATAAAAATCAATTTCAAAATTTAACCGGGCCACATACCCATACAGTAGTACAATGCCACAACATTGGAATAATTTTTGACAGGCCCATTATAGGTATATATCTCAATAGTGGAATTCATTTGGAATGTTATTAAGTTTACTGATAAAAATTGCATAAAAATAATGTAAACATTTCTGATAGTATTGTTACTCTCTGTATGGAGTTTGCCCTCTGCTCTGTGTGTCCTCCTTGAGTTACATGGATTTCTGCTGGGAACTTTTGTGTTTTGTATTATAAACAGGATAAATTCGAAATTGGGCTAGAAATAAATGTCCACTAGGCTCTTAGATTTTCTTGCAGAATATACTGTATAAACGGTACAGAAATGCATCGCTTAACGATCGAAATACATTCTGAAAAATGCTTCGTTGGGAGATTTTGTTGTTTGAACATTGTAGAGTGTACTTGCACAGACCTGGATGGTATAGCCTACTGCACACCTAGGCTATATCCTAAATAGCAATAAAAAGTACACTACAGTAAATATATAAACCAATATCATAATTGTTTATCATTATTGAATATTATGTACTGTACATAACTATGTGCTACTCTTTCATTTCTCTTCTGCAGGGCAGTAGGTTTGTTTAGACCAGTATCACTACAAACAGCTGAATAATGCACTGCACTAGATTGTCACTAGGCGATAGGAATTTTTCAGTTCCATTATAATCTTATGGGACCGCTGTTGTTTATGAGGTCCATCGTTGACTGAAATGTCGTTATGCAGCGATTGACTATTGATAGCCCACAGTATTATTAGCGATCTGTATCATTCGGTCTTGGTCCCAGATGTTGGCTCTTTTTTGATGCTACTGTCTATTTCCTTCTGTGACATAGGCTTGCTTCCTGTGTTGGGTAATGTGCTATTTTTGTTAGGTTTTTTGGTCCTTATTTTGGAGGGTGATAAAATGAAAGTAAAATTATTAAAAACTTGAAGTGTAGGAGAAATTTTAAAAGGCATCATACTACAAAAGCATTGGAAGTGACCAGGGTTACACTGGGGCTGACAGAATATATCAGTTTATACAATCTGTGGAAATGACTGGTTGAAGAAATCAAAACGACCCGCCCCCAAAAATACTCATACATGTCTATAGCAGATTAATCCCCAACAAGCCTTTCCTTTCAGGGAAATACCCTTTCTGGACTCCTGGAAGATAAATGAAACCAGAACTGGAAGGTTTATATTGTGACTGTATTACACTAATTCAGGACAGACTTCAGGATAAACACAAGCAGGCATTTCATTTTCAATACCTACCTTCAAGGTCTACTTACTGTTTCTGCAGCTGAAATTATGTGTACATCACTGTAGCAGAGTGTAGTTTACCTGCTTTACCTGAAGAGAGTCTAGTTTACCTGCTTCTAGTGTTGTTGTATATTCTGGTGTCTGTCATGTTGGTATGGTCTTGTGTCTGTCATGTTGGTATCAGTAGTTTCTCACTATGATTTTCGACTGCAAGTCTAGAAGCTTCAGCAGCAGGGACAAACATCTCTGGAGAAAGGCATGTGTAGCCGAGAGTCATGACCCACTGCAGAGGTACAGTGGTGTCTGCAGTATGAGTGAGCATGTCTTTAATGTCGAGGGTGTTCGACAACTGAATGTTCAAGGATTTGCTTACATCGTTATGGGAGTGACTAGAGCTGAGTGTGAAAGGGGATGCGGTGAGCAAAATGATCATGATTGTTGGTGTTACTACTGTTGATGCTGCTGTTACTATATAGCAAATAATTAATAATACCATTTTCAGGGAATGCTATTTGGGTGTAGCAGAGCTCATGGTGACATTAATTTGTCTTGTCGCCATTATTACGGAGAGTACAGGCCTGAGAAGGAGGTGTTGCTTGGCTGGTCCTGTTGCACCAGCAGGAATCAGGTGCAGCACCCACGCAGCAGCAATTTGCCAAGAAGCTGCATTACAAATGGACCCTCTTATGCATGCAACTGATTAGAGTAAAACACAGAGCCTGCCAAGTATTCGCAGCTACACTGGCAACAAAGATTAGACACACCAGAAGGTCTCTTGGCTTATGTCCAAATAAATATCAAAATTAGGGAGGCAATATTTTAAATTGGCAGGTAAACTCTATTTGGACTATAGGCATATAGCGGGTGATTCTGCAAGGACCTCCCAAGGTTATTTCTAAATAGAATTTTAGAGGTAGGAATTAAAAGCAGGGATGGCTTAGTGTCTCTTTGGGTAGTTTGCATGTTCTCTCTGCATCCTGAAGTGTAGCTTGGCTAAATGGTGTCTTTAAATTTTTCATCGTGTATGATTTTGTGTGTGCCCTATTATAGGCTGGCTTCCAGTCCAGGGTGCAGTCCAGCCTCATGACCATGTAACCTGGGATAGACTCCAGGTGAATCTGACAAGGATAAGCTATTAGAAGATAAATAGATGGAATTAAGGGTCTAATGTTGTGTTACGGAAAGAAAAGAAAATCATAACCACAATTGAAGCTGATTTTTAAATGGCTTTTTTGATTTATTTAAGGAACTTGCAAGCAAATGAAACTGATAGAACACATGTAACTCAGATGACACTTGTCCAATGCTAGGTTAATATAATCTGTGACTCAACTGCTATATAGATATAATAATCTTATATATGTGACAGGAACAATGCTGTAGGTTTTAGGAAATGCATTATAATTATAAATCAGCAATCATCTAAAAGCACCAGGTGAAGTAACTTATTATCCAAATTATCCTTTAAAACAATTAAGCGCTCCGTTGAAGTGAAAACTCATTGCCTCTACAAAAACACGATTATGCAAGAAGAATTAAATTTGCATTTGAGAAATGACAAGCTTTACTGTTCTTGTCAGCATTCAGCTGGGCAATACCACCTTCTGAGATGACTGCACTATCAACAGTTAAAGTGATTTAAATATTTCTTAAACAGAAAATGGTAGACTGGCTGTTTCAGCAACTATAGTGGGTAAAACACTTAGTCATTTATTACTACTGAGACTTTATAAGTCAACAGGATTATGCCTAACTGGTTTTATCAGTGCCAGCAGTCATTTAATTTCTATTTTTGTTATGTATACCCATCCATCCATTTTCTGTACCTGCAAGTTCCATGCAAGGTTGCAAGACTCCTGGATATTATGGGCACAAGGCAGGGAATAACCCAGGATGGGCTGCAAACTCATGGCAGGGCACACACACGCACACACACACACACACACACACACGCACACACACACACACACACGCACGCACACAGACACACGCACGCACACACGCGCACGCACACACACACATACACACACACACCTGTACTTATATCTCTATGGAGACCATCCATTCATTTCTGTGGGCAAAACCACAATCCCAAAAATGACAACCTTAGCCCCTATCCAGCTCTAACCTTAACCATAAGTAACCAAAGTAACGAGTCTTTTGGCATTTTTAGTTTTTTGACTGCAGTCACAGATTTTTGTGAAATTGAATTTCCACTTCTGGGGACAGAAAAAAATTACCATTACCATACCAACAAATTGCTTATTTGATTTGTGATCATTATGCACCACTTATTCTTATACACTAAAATATTCACAATCCTTAGTGATTTAGTAGCGATCTCAAAATCCATTCCAAATACTAAGTTTCTTTACTTTCTTGTATTGACTGCCATCTTCTGGCAAATTAAGAAAGTGTCTGCTGTGGCAGCTGTACTGTATGTCGATCAACAGTTTGTTTAAACTTCCCTCTAAACCAAATATTCCCAGAATGGTTTGAGAGCATTGATATGAAAATGTTTATAGATCTCGTCATTCCCTTTAATTTTGAAATAATGACTGGGTAAGATTTTAAGGTCATTGTCATAAGTGACAACTTATGTTCATATATGCATATTAATAAATGTACATAATTTACCAACGAGAATTTACGAAGGAAGTAAAGACTGAATATTGAGTAGTTTTAAAGCTTATTTCACTTTGATCTTACAAAAAATTATTCAAGTTTTATAAGACAGGAACATACAGTATACTATGTAAGTTTCACTTGTCCCATCATTTGCTTTTATGCTGTAAAGGATTTGTAGGACTTATATTCTCTAGATTAAGAAGGACAAACTTTTTTCCCTGGGTGTCCAGATGTTATTCTGCCATTAGACTGGCATTTCAGTGCAGAAATTCTCGGCAGAGCTTTCATTTACTGGTTCTGAGGCTGTCATATTAATATATAAACATGTCAAGAAAGAGCTGGCAGGATGTTCCAATCTGTGTCTCTCATTTCCAATATTTAGTCTTGAATGTGCATCATGAATTTTAATACGGGTTCAAATAATTGAGACACACACTGTAAATGAGGACCAAGGCATCTGAGAGCTCGAGCGGGAAATCACACATGCACATCAAGGATGCGGAACAAACACCTGATAATTAAACAGGATGTTTTACCAGCATGTTGTGAAATCTGAACCATGATACTGGAATAATAATCAAAGGACATGCTTATTTATGTTCTGGCTCTTTATTAAACAGCACTTCTTGGCAATTAGGTGGTAGTCTACGAAGACAAAATTCAGACCTAACAGGGAAAAGAGGACAGCTGTTTCTATATACAAATGATAGCCTTACACCAGATGTCCTGTCCATCCCCTGGTATGACCAGCAGGGGTCACTGCTGGTCACCTGGAACCCTCCTGCTTCTTCCCAGCTGTCTTGTTAGTAATCCCCGATCCTAATGTGATAAATGTCAATACCTGAATCATATCAGTCCTTAAGGAAAATAGGAAAATAAATGTATCCAAGCAATGTGTAAAGTTAAAAAAAAAAATGTGTCCTGCCCCGATCGTCCGCTCATTTCGTGTGCCACGCCCCCTTGTTAACCCCGTGTGGAATCCCCGTGTGATCAGCTGTTTCTGGTTGTCATTAGTCCTCTGTATTTAGTCCGTGCTTCAGTTTGTTTCCCCAGTCCGGTCATTGTATTGTCCATCTGCGTTTTGCCTGCCTTACCTGTAATTAAACCCCAAATTCCTCGATACCCTGACGTCTGCGTTTTTGTCTCAGTTCCGTCTCCGCTGGGCATGACAATATTATTATAATTAAATGTATTAATGGTTTATTATTAATATTAAAATAATTAATAAGAAATTGTTATTTTAAAATTTATTTTATTATATAATAATAATTACTGTTATTGTCTATCATTGTCAATGTATTTTTACTGTCCAAATATATGTAGTCAGCTAGTGTAAACATGCACGATGCTATCACAGGGAATGCGAGGCTGAGACTGAAGTGTTACCCTTTGTTTCCACTGAGAGACGTGCCGCATGACTTATTTCCCCGCGCTTACAAGTTATCTTAGGTCGGCGTTCACGGTTTAACTTCTGAGATCCAGATCGAGTCCTAGGTAATTTTTTTTCGAACTAGTTGGTTCGACTTTCAAGAAATTCAAGTTCTAATGAGTTCAAGAACTGAGGTAACACTGTAGTCCTATTAGCATAAGATTTATAATAACAATGCCCTGAATGGACAGATTTTCTGCTGGCTAGTCCTTCATCTTTTCAGGTGGCAAATATCCAAGCATTTCTTATTATTACTGCAGTAACACAGCAATAGCAATTTCATGTTAATTCAGAGTACAGTTCCTGCATCAAACCTGGTTGCATCCAGCATTGCAGTACTTTATGCCTTATTCAACAAAACCCTCCATGGTCCAGTTAATTCTGCACAGAATTGATAAAATGCAAAGATGGACCACGGTTTGCTACCCAATGTCTTCTAGAGTCTGTGCTAGTTGATATTTGGTTTTCCAGTTACAAACTTTGACTGGAGCTATTGTTCATCAATTTGCCCTCAAGTGTTGCTGCCAGGACTTTCAGAATCAAGCTCCTCTGCTAAATGTACCTCCTTCAGAAGAACTTACATTGCATTTTTGTGTTGCTTCCATTGAAAACCACTCACTGAAAACTTGTGCTGGTGGTAGCAAATCATTACTCAATCTGATGATATAGCTAATTGCATTAGCATTAGCTTGCTCAGGAGCTGAATACTTGAAAGCCAGTGGGGACTGTGACTCTTTACTATTCAGAAATTCCATCAGTGTATTTTAGGTACTGCAAAGATATTGACCACTGGCAAGCAGCCTCTTACCCAGGAGACAAATGGGCTATATGTTCATTCATTCCCTGAATTAATTTTAAACAGCACTTGCGTGATTCATAAACCAACAGAATCATTTACAGTGCAGCTGTAGAGATGACATCACCGCATAGCCTTCCATGCTAAGTCACAATAGATTTAAAGTATGGGAGGCATAAAATTACATAAATGGGAATAAATAACATGCACTCTTTATGTTTATGTGTGTTTGAGATCTATATTTAATCACAGAATTCCTTGAGTGTGATTTTTTTCAGCATTGAGGAATGAGATCACAGAACAGACTCCATATAGTGTCCTTTTGGGTCACTTTGATTTCTCCTCTGAGATCATCCCCCAGTTATGTAGACTTGTCCCATAACTTACATCTCAAATTACTCTTGCCATTTTATCATCAGACACTTTTTTATGTCATTCACACATTTGTCCCTGTCCTATTGCTGTTATCACATTTGCCTTACAAATTAGCTATGTTTTATGTTTTTGACTGAACAGAAGAAGTAAGAATTTTGGAGGCTGAATGTCTATAATTGTGATGTCATTGCTGGTTGTAAGATAAATATGTATAGCATCTTATTGTACCATTACAAACTTGAGTAAATACTGAAAACCATGATTAAATAACTAACCCATTTAGTGTTGTACTACTAAGTGGTTAACCAGGGGAGTAGGTAGAAATGCAAAGATAGGGGGGCTGAGTTTTTATTGGGGGGGGGGGGTAATGGCAAACATGTATAATATATATGGGGGCCTAAAAACAAAAACATTTGAATGGGGCTAAAGATCCCCTAAAATACCCCTAGCAATGGCCATGTGTTTAACCCTTTCTGGAAATTGTGACTCACTTTCCGAAAGCATAAAGTAGCCAAATAAAAAGTTAAAATCTAGAGTAGGAAAAATTTAAAATAAAATCTAGATGTAATAGGCATATACTTACTGTAAAATAAAGAAGTGTCAGAAATTTGGTTATCTACCCATTATGTTGTCAATCTGACATTCATTCAGTCATTCTATTTCTGCAAAATGACGCAGAATCTGCCCTACAATTATAATTTTTTTTTGCTTTGAATTATTATTTTAGCTTACTTCAACCTATGAGATATTTGCTCCTTTTATAGGATCGTAATATATATGTTATATGTTACAGTATATACAGACACACACACAATAGATTTCACTGTGTGCTTTTCCGTAACTTCACAGAGACCTGCCGCCGCGATAATGCTGATAGACGGGGTAGACGCCTTTTTATACCGCAGCGTCAGCAAAAGCCAGGATCTATAAAACGTATCGGAGGTATCGGGGACTTACCGGGGCAGGGGCACGTGATCGGGGTGTCGTTAAGAAAAGGCACCTGGCCCCTCATGTGAGCATTAAGCCACTGCGGTAACATGCCGTGCAGCTTTTAATGAGGAATACGCCTTTCCTGGGTGCGGACTGCGCATCCTTCATCGCGTCGCATACAAGAACAACTCGCAGCTGAGTTGTGCAGTTAATTAAAATAGATCTGCAAGACCAACTAATTTTTCCACTGGACGTGTTCACAGCTAAGCAGGAGAATGCAATGAAAGGCACGGACAGCGATGGAAGTCCGCGGATATGATTCGTATAATTAAAAACAGAGAATAAGGACTTTTACTCGAAACGGATTCATAAATAGTGTAGTAAAAGCAACACAGGCAGATCACTATACTGACCCTCCAAGTCACACCAGCTCTGCCACCGAAATTACTGTAACTTGTTAAAGTGAATGACGCTTGGGATAAGATCTCTGGAACAATCTGGTAAGTTTCACAACTATGCATGTACAGTTGTCCAACTATGTGGCTATTATGGTCTTTCATAATAAAAGTAATGATGTATATTGATAAAACCATGAACTGTACATGGATGTTTGTTTAGTATATGAATGAATGAGCTTAGGTATGTGACTAACTCAACTTAAAATATACGTTTCATTAGCCTAATTCTACTAATGCAATATTTGCATAAAATGATCTTTTTCATAGAACCGTTTTTCTTTTTATGTTTTCTCAATCAGAATTTATATTTTTTCGTTCGTTAACGACCAGGTAGTGCGTGTTAGTAGAACCTATTGCAAAATAACCATTTAACAATTAAATTGCCTAAGCAGACTACCTGAAGTATAATGAGATTTTGAAGGAATTCAACTAAAATGACGTACCTACCCAAAAGTCACAGTCAGAACAACAGAATAACTGCGAAAAGCTGATTTGGCTCTTCCTACTTAATAAATTTCCCATCTAATTAATATTAAATAATTTCTGTAAATTAATCTTTATTAATTTGGCAGTGAGGAGAATACATGTAACATATGTATTTGTAAACATATACAGTAGGTGTAAATGTATACAATGGTGAACATTCCATAAATACAGTTACCAATTTCAAATAATGTAATGGACCAGATTTTTTAAATCCCCCAAAACAGCTTTACACAGATGCTCATTTGTCTCTAGCTACATGCATCTATAACTGTCACTCCAGCCTGTTTCATCCTTAATTAGGAGCCAGCAACTGCCAGCAATCTATTTGTAATATTTATTTATGTATCGCCATGATGGTGCAAGAGTAAATAAGTGTCGTTTTTGTCCCTGATTTTCTTGAAGAACCCCACAGGATCTGGAGCGTGTTTCCTTCCTGCTGCACCACCAGTCAGTTCACCACACGTCCTCAGACACCATGCTGCTGAAGGAGTACAGAATCTGCATGCCTCTCAGTGTGGAGGAGGTACAACATTTACAGCTTATGATGCCCCGGTCTTCCACTCTGTTAGAATTGTTCTTGAAGATATGTTTATGTAACAAAATAGGAATTACCATGCACCCCTACAGAACAATGAGGTTTATTTTTGATATTAGCAGTTTACGTGCACATATACCAGACTTCACCATGTGCGGAGACACCTGATGATGCTCACTGACTGACTGACTGAGCAGAGGCTCGACAGGATGTTTGTATGAGGGTGTTGCAATGTGTCCATCATACTAACATAATCAGTCATGATGTACTTCTCTTATTCCCAGTGGTTTTACCTCCCCCCCAATAATCAGAGTAATAACTTCTTCTTTCGAGATCAACAGTTCAGTCTTTCCATTCCTGTCTTGAGCCTTTAGTCCCTGTGTTCCCTCAGGCACTGTGTTATTGACAGAAAGTGGGGTCTGCTTGCATTTAAGGAGTTAAATACTTAATTAGCAATGGTTGTTAATTCAGCCAATGTTAGAAACTAATCAGTGTTTGCTGTAGGTGCAGCCTTGGAGGTTAATAGAGAAAGAGATAACAACGGAAAGATAAATAATTATGCTTTTGTAGTAGTACTTATTAATCAGATTTTTTTTTATTACTTTGGCTTCCTAAATTTGACAACATAATGTAAATAGTGAAGACATAAATTGTTTTTCCTTTGGTTTATTAATACTCAGTAATGTAAGTATACTATGCACTGAGTGTAATCTGCATAAAGCAGGTTAAACTTGGGCTGTACGCCTTGCACTTCTCTGCAGCCAGACTGCGCTCCTTAGCATCATGGCCATACTGTATGCTTGATACATAATCAATCAGCATGGCCCCACCTTCTCCCCCCTGCCGTCTCACATCCCCAACAGCAAATCATTATCCGCCGCTGTATCGCCGCTATTTTTAGCCTGCTTTGACGTCAGTGTGACGTCGGGGGCCGGGCAGGAGACTGTGATGCAAGAAAGATCCCCGCTCCGCATGCCCGTGCACGTGTGCCTGTGTGTGCGTTTGACTTTTTAGCGTTTCTCCTGCATGTGTCCTAGATATTTAGCATATCTCCTGAGAATTTTGACCGATGTTCGGTGTGGCGGTGAATCACCTTGTTTGTTCATAGCTGTATATTCATGTGTAAGACATGCTTAGCTTATATCAAGGACTTTTGAAAACAAAAGTGTGTTGCCCGTTCTTGACAGTGGGCCTGTATAACAGGGGTAGGCAGTCCTATTTAGAAAGGCCAGCTATGTATGTGGGTTTTTGCATGCAAACTCCTAATTAGATTACTACAGTAATTAGAGGACTGATTGGAACAGCTGACCTAAAAGTTACCCCAAAAACATGTATACACACTGGCCCTTTGCAGATAAGTTGATAAGTTGACATAATGATGGAGACCTTCAGGATTCTCTCTACTGATTGTTGTTAGCATGGTAACTTAGAGCAGTGTTTCTCAACCTGGTCCTCAGGGACCCCCAGACAGTCCATGTTTTTTCCCGGGAGCTGGGTGGGAGCAAAAATGTGAACTGTCTGGGAGTCCTTGATGCGAAACACTACCTTAGACAACCTTACCGTGATCTAAAAAACTATTTGTGGTGAAGTGTATGCAGGAAACTCCTTTGAGCATGAAGCTTATGCATTCAGTGGCTTGTCAAGCCCGGCTCGCTCATTGGGGCTGGTCGGTGAATGCTTGTGCACACGCACCCTATCGTTCCACACTTAGTTTTGGTATATGCGCTGTTTATAAAGCTCACTTCATACTGTGGCTTCTCTCCTCAGTACAGGATAGGGCAGCTGTATACCATCAGCAAGCACAGTCACGAGGAGAGTCACACAGGGGAGGGAGTAGAGGTGGTGTGCAACAAACCGCACATGGACCCAGTTCATGGTGAAGGGCAGTTTACGGAGAAGAGGGTCCATCTGTCCAGGTAAGGCAGCGTCACAAGGGAGTCACACTCAGTGGTGCACGTGCATTTTTAATTGGCTTCCTATGCATCCTCAGCGCATTCCATATGCAGTATACAGCACTTTTATATATATATTCATCAGGGTCATTTGTGTCATTAATGTAATGCCTCCTGATTCCTCTAAAGGAGAAATGGTAATGCTTTACATTAACTTCACCTTCGTAATGCCTTTATAATGCATTCATAGAACCTTCATAAGCAGCATGTATGTACACCTATTAACAAACATCATACAATTATACAATTGTAATCTTTGTAATCTTTGTCATTATCATTGTGCCTTGGCAGTCATTCAGTGATGAACAGTACTTCATGCATTCATGCAGCAAGCGTACTTTTAAAAACTATTGGATTATTTTAATTTCAAAGTTAGAGTTAGATCTCATAACGATACATATTGATCTTACTTCTGATTGAGGTGAATTCTCACAATTTTCTTTTTCCTTAAATAATTATTGTTTCCTTATTGCACTCGCTGTATCCAACTAAGTCAAAGCACTTGAAAGATGTTATAATTTTATTTCTAATCTATAATTTGGCAAAGAGGATTTTGTCCCCTTCAATTCCTCGATTTTTTTCCCTAAGAATACTTTTTCAAAGTGTCCAGTTTTTGATTTTCTCCATCACCAAAGGATATTCTTCTGGCAAGACCATTTTCTCATTGCATTTTTGCATTCTTACTAATTTTGTTGGATGAAATGCCACATTGGTGACATCTGGAACTAGTGAACTCCTAAGCTTTAATGTACTTTCTTTGCTGGCAAAAAATAGATTTAATTAAAGGTGGACTATATATCATTAGCTGTTCTGTAATGTGGATGTCTCATTTTAGACGATTGCAATTGAGCATAATATTTTCAAGCTGCTTCCTATATGGAGATATTTAAATAAGCATTTTTTTTCCCTCTGGGTTAGTGTCTGGGAATTTTGTAATTCCTTGGGAGTCTGTTTATTTTTAGCTGGCTGCTAAATTCCCCCGTCTTCTGAATGGTGAAGCAGGAGCTGGTTCTGTGGTCTCCCGTCGATATTTCAGGTTACAATTAACAGGGTCCGTATCCTCCCAGCCAGTTTGCAGTACATCCCCTTTAATGACATTATATAATGATGCGTCCCCAATTCCCTCAAGACAGACTCCTTTTTCTGTCAGAGCGATCGGTCATTCTATTTATAGCTGATCCCATTGAGCGGGGCTTTATTTTTAGCGATAGCACTGTGCAGCCTTCTCATCACGACTGAGTGATATACAGTGCTGAACAATATCACTTAATCAAGAAATACTTCATTTCTTTTTGAATTGAGAGGATGGTAATTATTGGATAATTATGGAGCACTGAGTTTCGTATCGATTTTGTATGCAACACTGTGTGATTCTGAGGTATAATTTCTTTGTCGTTCCCCAGTAAGCTTCCCAGTTGGGCCTATTCCATAGTGCCTCGCCTTTTTTACATCACAGAAAAGGCTTGGAATTACTATCCATACACAGTTACTGGTAAGATTAACATCTATTTTAGCAGACGTTTAATGCATCCATATGAGATGTTTTTTATTTTATTTTTTTTTTTAAAGATTTTTATAGTAAAAACATTTCCCTCTTTTCATGCGTGCCTTCTGATGCCAGAGTACACAGTAAGTTCTGTTTTTCGTTTGTTTATTTCACATCAAGCTTTGTAAAATGCACTCATTGATGTACATTTATATGAAAAAGAAAATTCCCGCACATTTTTTGAACATACTTACTGTATCTCATACGGTGTATTTATAACTCACAATTGACGCACTTAGTTATCACACTTACCTCACTCTGAGATTTCTCTTAATCCTTTTGGGCTAATTAACTGCACAGCTTGAGGATATGTGATGAAGTGGTTCAATTTAGTTTGATCATTATCCCTTGTGACCAATATTATCTCAAAGATACTGCCTAAATCACACACACACAAAGATATAATTTTTTCCATGAAATCATATTTCTCTTTCTTCTGAATAATTGTGTGTGTGTGTGTGTGCGCTCGCCTCAAAGCTCATAGATGTGCAACCCAATCTGTATCATTTTGTTTGTATTTGTAGTGCTCCTTTTTGCCGAAGTTTTCAATACACATAGAAACAAAATATGAAGACAATTGCGGAACCAATGAAAATGTAAGTTAAATGGGTAACACATGTCTATAAGAATCTATGAACACATTCATAACATATTAAAATGCATTCATAAAGCATTATAAAGATGGCTATAAATATTTATAAAAATGCTTTACGTTACAGCCATGTTTATTATGCATAATGCACTACAGATAACTTCATAATGCAGTACAAAGCATCCTTAATTCTTATACTGACCATTATAATGCATTATGAAGGTATCTATAGTGTATTATAGATGAGAGCTTCATTGGAGCTTATGAAGTAATATAATCAACACTAGTCAATAGAAGATGCTGTAATGCTTTATTCATTCTTATACCGACTATTATAATGCATTATAGATGACAGCTTTAAGTAAAGTGTTAGCGTTAAATGAGTTTGCCTGATGTTAAAAGACAGAAGACAAAAATGGATGCTGTAGCATTGCTGCCATAATCACATTGTTTTGTTTGTGTTTCAGATTTTTGACTTGGAGAAAAATACCTTTGACACAGAGGTATGCTTCTTGGACATAGCCCATGACAACATCCCAGAAAGGCATTACAGAATCTCAGAGGTACTTCGTCTTTTTCATTTGTTTTACTACTTGTATGTTTAACAAAAATAGTAGCACTTTGAAGAAGGTTATATGAAGATCAGTTTATTTTAATTCTGAACCTGTCATCCTCACAATCTGTCACTGAAAACCGTTAAAAGGCACACATCAAATGGCTTAAAGTATATGAAGAACAATCTGGAGTTTTTTTATCTCAAAGAATAGTGACACCCAAATGACTGGAATGGTGTGGTAGCTATTGGGAGGTATTACTGCTAAGAAACACGTCATTCAAGGTCCAGTAACTGTCTAAACGGAGCTATTCCTGGGAATGTGATTCAGAATATTTGACCTGGTTCAGAGTGACTTCTTCCCAACTCCAAACATTATACTTTTATATAAACATTTCTTAATGCTGCACTACGAAGACAGGTTAAGCAATGTTAAAAACTCGCTTAGCGCATTGTGAAGATGACCTCCTAAAATAACTACGAAGACCACTCCATGAATGCTTTATGAAGTCATTGAAAAGAGGGATGTGTTTGACCCATTTGCAGGACCCTGGGATTTTTTCGTCAACTAAAACGGGCCGGGGCCCACTAAAGAAAGGCTGGAGGGAGAACAGCAACCCTGTGATGTGCTCTTACAAACTCGTTGCAGTCAAATTTGAGGTTTGGGGCCTTCAGACGAGGGTTGAACAGTTTGTTCATAAGGTATGACATCACTGTTCCTGACTTCCTTCTTCTAAACATACACACATTCTTAACATAGAGATTTATGTTATCAAATTTAGCTTCTGACATCGCTCTGCTGCCTCCAGTGTGTTTTTAGAAGTCCTGCAACAAGAAGAAGAGTAAGAACTAAAAGTTGTAAAGAGTTATAGATATCGTATGCTTGGGAACGTTTTTATTTGAAAATAAAATTCAATGGCTGTTGTTTTATCCCATTAGACACAATGACTAAAAAAATGGCAATAATGTGTGGGAGAGACAATTTTGTGTACTTATTCTTCAAAGAATCTTCATCATTTAACGCATGATGCAGGAATATATTAAATATGTTTGAACTGCACATATAGCCCATATTAAATAAGAAAAACACAGTGAACTGAGCACCACCAAACCACAGGCAGATAGATGTTCTTCTGTTCTTCTCTCGGCGCCACTTTATATGACTGTTCACAGCTGTCACTAGGATTAGTTTTTTTATGTTTAATAAATATTAATTTTGAAGTTATACACATTCTACATTCACTGAAACCCCTTTATCACTTATGGTGAAATTGTTTTAACGGTCACTTAAGTACAACTACAAAACAAGTATGAATTGTTTCTATCTGTAACAATACTATGGTATAACACAGAATATACTGACATATTTAAATATTATAAAATTAGAAATAGTATACAGTACCTGAGGATATTGCTTTGGAAAAAAAAGACCCATAGTGTGTGTACAGTATGTGCCCTGAAATTGACTGGCATCGAGGCCAGTGTTGTACCCCAGTCCTTACCCCCCCCATACACACACCCAGACCAGCATAAACACATAAATGGTGGATGGATTATCTGGTCTTCTGACCATACGTATCTCATTCTGTGTTGGGCTACGTAAGTATATAAGCAGCTACTGTAGCAGTGAATTAGAAGCTGAATGTTTAATATCTACTAATTGATAAACCGTTCTTCTGCATGTGGAAGAGAAGGTTGAGATGCTGAAGCCAACATTGAGCAAACAGCTATGTCTTCAGCATGACTTTGACGGCTGTGACGTCTCTCTTGCAGGTAATCAGGGATATTTTGCTGGTTGGACATCGCCAAGCCTTTGCGTGGGTGGATGAGTGGTATGGTAAGCCATTTCCCTCGTCTTCTCACTTATAACAGTAACCTCTACAGAGATTTGGCTGCACAAAACCAATTGTCTAGAAATGATCTTCTTTACACATTTTGATTTCAACACAGCAGGATATTAAAACTGAGGCTTCAGACCGTGAGCATCAAGGCATACGCAACTTTTTTTTTTAAATTATATGTCGTATTTTAAATTCAGATCTTGAAGTGCACATGATTTTTCTGTCTTTGCTGGTAATAAATATGACACTTGAAAATAATGAATTCCATCATTTGACTATATGAAACTGCCTATTAATTTAAATGAATTAAATGTTAAAAGTTGCTAATAGGCTAATCTTGTTAGGCATCTTTGAGTGATGATTTTTGTGGTGGCACAGACGGTCTCCTCCGTGGCGTGGTTTTAAAGGTCACGATTTTAGTAAACCAAAGCAAAGGCTACGCAGATGAATACTGAATGCATTCATGCAAGAATACAGCTTCATCTTTGCCATATTTTAAATCCATGAATCTTCCAACCCATAATCCAGTACCGGGTTACAGACTGTAGTGAATACCATGCCTAAGTATTACTGCCTCTGAAAGTCACCTGTTGCTTTTCTACATCTGCAGTTGTAAAGGCTTTGAAGTAGGGAAAAGGCTATAGTTCTGCTAGGCATCTTCTCGCTCTGCCGCAGAGGGCTTCCATCTTTAATCCAGAAACTTGCAGTTAGGTGAACCAGCATCTCCAGACTTGCCGCATGCTTCCTGGGGGAGGCCGAAGGCACTCTATGATTCTATATCAGTCGTGGCCAATCTTATCCAGAAAGGCCTGTTGGTTATGCTGGTTTTCGCTGCAACTCCCTAATTAGGTTTCAAATTTTGAGGACTGATTGGCTGAAGAGTCTCCGCACCTAAAGGTTATCCCAGAAACCCACATACACACTGGCCCTTTGCAGATAAGACCGTCCAGCCCTGCTCTAGATAAACGGTTGGATCATGGAAGATCAACAACCTTCATTATTAATTCTAGTGACCACATATCTGGCGCCTGTTCTGAGAAGCCAGGCTCTACGCTGAACAGAATTGGAGTCCCCACAGTGTGCTCATGTAAACAGACAGACTTTTTAATCCCTGGTTAATCAGTGGTTATTCGCTTTACTATCGAACCCATTGGACAGTCACACATCTGGCTTTTCTGTTTAACAGCTGCAGTGGGTTTTATTCCTTTTTGTGTCTTTTCTTTTTTTGTTTTGGTACAAGCAGATGGCTGCCTTGCTCAGTCCCCTGTCTGACTGTCCCAGTCCTTCTGCTTTCATTAGAATGCTGCTCTATTCCCTTGTAGATCTATAATAGTAATAAGATATAATAAGCTGTTTGACTCATGTCCAAACACAGGTAACAAGTGATTCCATAAATAAATGAATATGGCATTCATCTATTTATTGGCGTTATATAAATACACATTTCTGTTTTAGCCAGGACCTTTGTGGCAGTTGACACCCAAGGCAACTGGAGAATATTTTAAATATTAATTTCCTCTTCTGTAATTTTGCTAATGAGAAAATCCATACATGATGACTTCAGTTAAACCAGCCAAATTCTAAGTGTTTTCATTTAAATGGCACTACGGATTTTACTGTTAAAGTTCAGTGCTGTCATCTAGTGTTCAGTGTTGTATATCAGCATAATAATTTTTACTTATATGTACAGGAAAATGTATACATTTATAAAAGGTTTAGTACATCAAATCAGAACAAAAACACTTTAAACTTAGAACTTTAAAACATACAGCCAGTTTATTCCATTCAACTTAAAAATATATTATCAACAGGACTATACATAACAGGAGTCAAGTAAACCTGTACTGAATCAATGTTTATCTCTGTGTTCTCAGTTTTTGTGTTTGCTTTGACAATAGTAAGTAGTAATGTACTTTAGTGCGAAATGTGGTGCTTCTCAATTTCCTGAGCCATGCTTTAAATTTTCTTATACTTACTCAAAATATGAACCAGGCACTTCTTCCAGGTAAAGCTGGGTTTTTCGAGGAAAGTTAACAGAATCATTTGCATGGGAAGGTTGAAAAATTAAGTGTGGAAGACGTGACAATCTTATCACATTACCTTTTTTTTTATAAAGATATGTCCATGGAGGAGGTGCGGGAGTTTGAGCGGACAATTCAGAGAGCCACCAATGAGAAGATTGGCCTGGTGACCCCCACCATCTCCACGAAAGTAGTTCCACCCACGGTAGGCAGGCACTGTAGCCCCTCCAGCGCCCCCTCGACTCCAGTCAATGCAGACTCTCCGGAATTTCTAAGTCTGCCCGAAGATCGGCCACGGAAGACCTCAGCACCCAACACTCTAACTCTTCCAGAACTAAAGGAAGGTGCCAATTGACTGCTTCAGAACTATATAAGCCTGCACGTTCCACTTATTCTTTTTCAAAGGACTCATTGCCTTATCAAGCTTATGTCATTAGCAGGGGTGATGTTAGGCCTATTTTAAAGGTGCTTTAGTCCCCCTAAAATGTTTTTTAGCCCCCACCCCCAAATAAATGTGTATTTATTGGCTTAAGTCGTGCCATCAGCCCTCCCTAGTGACGAGGGACGAGCCCCGCCATCCATTCATCTCTGACTGCTCCCCTGGTCATTAACTGTCATGGATCTGATTTGCTTTAATGTTCTGAAAACCTGCAGCGCAACTTTGGGAGAAGACGACAAGGACAATGAGGAATCATTTTGTTTTTATTTTCAAACAGCATTTTGTTCAATGTATAATGTTGGCTGTTACAAATATTTGAAGTGGACAGAATAGTATGAGGATTGGGGTCTAGGCATTCCAGAGAACCCTTGCAATATTGTAACCTGAACACTAAAGATGAACACTTCATCTTATTTAATCAAGGGAAAAAGATATCTATTAAACAGGGGGATTCTTTATTCTGAATTAAGTTAGACTGCTTTAAAACTCCCATTTGTATATGCGATACTTATAGAATACAGAAAATACATATTATTTTAAGCTATCTTTAGGAATTAGAAAATATTGATAATTTCTTCAAAGGTAGGGCAATTCAGACACTTTGAAAATGAAATGAATTTCTTTTGAAGCAAATCCCGTTGCTAATGGATTTGAATATGAATTTCCCAGATAAATGCAACATTCTGCCTTTTTTAGCTGATTCTCTTATGGTTATGTTGCCAAGATTCGTAATAGTCTATAGTAAAAGTAATTATATACAGTACTTTTTTATAGATATGGTAACATTTTTATCTATTTAACATGGTATTCATATTTATGAAATTACAGTAGGATATTTAGGTTGATCACCATTAGCTCTGCTGATATTCTTTCACAAACAAACACTTAAGTAGAATTAAATGGAAATGTTGTCATTGATTATATCTTAGCTAAGAAAAAAGGTTACATAGTTTTCAGAGACCATTTGACTGCCTCACATATTTTTTGGAGAGATGCAAATGTTTAGACAAAATTAAGCTAGGTGTCTAATTAGATTTTTTCCTCTTTGAAAGTTTACTTAAAATATTTGGAAGGATTCTTAAGCTATGAGATTTGTATTAGGTTTATCGTATGAATGATATCTCAAATGTCTGACTTTGTGTTCTTTTAATATGTAAAAATATATTGGTATTACTGCTAACCAGTGTCCTTGGTTTTGACTTGCATTCACTCCCAAGCTGTGGCTCCCCGCCCTGGGTCAAAGAAAGTGGAGATGGAGGACTGGTGGTGCAGGGGGCGTCAGTCTTCAGAAATGCTCATTACTTTTTATTATTCATTTAGTTTTTTCTTCCGTTTTTACCTTGCATGTTAAGAGGGCATAAATGGTCAATTTTTTTTGGAAAACAACTAGCTTTTGTTTGCATTTTATTCAGTTTGAGATTTGCTTTTCAATGTTATGGTGAAAGCCTTGATAAAAGGTAGGTAATTTAAAAGAACAGGATACAAGAAGTTCAAAAGCACAATGTCAGATATTAACTGCAAAACCATGCATACGAAATCCATCACAATTCCGAAATTCCGAAACCTACTTCTGTTGAAAACATATGAGAAGTACAGCAGTACTTCCTACTATGAAATGAGCATATGGGAACAAGTATATGAGAAAGGATGCCTGCTCTGTGTTTTAGTTGTGAAAGGAGATAATACAAATGATTCCAACAACAGACCATTAGTCATAGTAAAGTTACTGTTTTCCACTGAAAAACAGTTTGGTCACTTTTTTTTGATAGTGTGTGTGTTTTTAAGTGACAGAAAAAGAGACGTACCTCCCGTACGAGGTACAGTAACCTCCTGTTTGTGTGACGGAAAGCCGGCCGCCCAGACAGGTGATGGCCTTATTCCTCAAACCAGATCAATCTTTCTTCAATCATCTCACTCACAAATAAACCTCATTCACGAACAATTATTTTTGAACAAACAATTTTAAATTAAATGACCTTGGTTGGGCACCGGGTTGAGCCCCTAACTTCTGTAACGTATGCATCTAATGCTTTTCTCAGGATTGATATCTGTTATGCTAGCATTCCAAGCTACCAGCTCAGTGCATTGTCATCCAGTCTTCTGAAATAAAGTTTATCTTGGAAGAGTCCAAGTTACTTGGAGAACAGGACAGGGGGCCGTTTGGGTAAAAAAATGTGAGGAATGGAAAAAAAGATGATAAGGGCAGTCCTCTAAGATGCAGCAACTGCAATAATCTATTCTCTATTGCTAAAACCACCTGATTAGGAAAAGGAATTCTGTCTGGTAGATATGGACAGATATGGCTGGCAAAACGAAATGTTGTCCGACTGAAGAATAACGCAAGGAGAAAGAAACCTAAAAATGAGAAAACCAAAAATACTTCACGCCCTCTGCACTCTGCAGGTTTCTTAGTTAATCACAGGATCACCAGCCTTCAGCTGCACCCTTAGCTCTGCACCGTTTGTTCTTTGTTCATCCTACTGAGAAAACAGGTCTCGCCGAGAAGTGCAGCAGATACATGGAGAGAAGAGCCTTTTGTCCAGAGGCCACTGCAGAAAACCCATAGGTGGTGAAACTATTTTCCAAACATTAAAATTAAGATGGATTTTACTGATCCCAAGAGGGCGTTCTAGAAATATAAACATCTTAAGACATCCGCTCCACAAAAAAAACTAGGTAATAATTTTGTTGTATAGTAAAACATGAATGATCTTGCTGTTAATGTTTGAATTTTTTTGTCATTGTCTTGACAGAGGGAATCTTGCAAGAATTCCAGTGTTGTTCTACTTCTGTACCTGTATAAATGCCAAATAAAGTTTTGTTTCAATTTGGGACTAAATGGAAAGATAAGAGAACACAGAGCCATCTAACTAACTATGAACTGGGGTACACAGCGAGAGGCATAAACAAGCAGAAACTATCCAGTACATACAATGACTGACAGAGGAAGAGGGGAAGGGCAGGCATGTATACACAAGTAATGAGATTTAAACAAGGGACAGGTGAAAATTAAAGACATGTGACAGAGATACAAAATTGGGCACAAGCAGGGTAAACCAGGAACAAAAGACACTAACAAGAAGTACAAAATACTTTAATACATTAACACAAGAAACAAAATTAACATGGGATATACAAAAGCTCAAAAATCTTCCAAGAACTCACATATCAGATGCATGGTTAGCGGGTCATTCTGTCACGTGTCAGCCCAGGGAATGAGAGAAAGCAAGAGGGATAGAAAAATGTGCTACACCTAGGGAACACTGAGGAAGGAAAGGAATGGCCAGTGACACCTGCTGGCCAAATTGGGAAACAACAGACAGAACAGGACTAGACAGGGACCAATCCTGACAGTAGGTGTAAGAGCAACAGAAAAAATTTGTAATTAGTTTGTGACAAAAGTCAGATTATTGTACTTTTCTCAATAATACCTATAATAGAAGAAAAATGGAAAATATTGTGGTCGTCAGAAGGAGATGTGACATCTTCATCCTATTGCCGCTTCCTCCTGACCGAGAAAAAAGAAATTCATCAGTATTTAAAAACTGAATAATTTCTTTTGGCATCGACATTCTCCATCAACCTAATGCTACTATTGCCATTACAACGTGGACTGCTAAAAAGTACATTGATATATTTTTACATTAATTTTTTTGTATTTTGTTCCATGGAATTTTCAAATGAAGATATAATTTGATGTATGCTGTTTGAAAATATGCACCATTCTGGTGAAAAGTGTGAAAGGTTTTTGTTCCACAGCAAGATGTCTGTGATTATGCTAAAAGTGGCAATGTTGCATTCACATGCCGTCTGATTTAATCAGTCAAACCTGGTGTTTCTTTGTCAAACTCATCCAATAGCATTCCCTCTGTAAAGGTTAGAGAGCCATTGTTGGGGGCAGGTGTGACACCCAGGAGTTTGCACATCAGTGGGTAGATGTTGACGCTGTCAAACGGCTCAGCCAAGTAATTCTGTTTGAAATCAGGACCAAAAGCACGGAAGATGGTCTTCATGTCCATCTCCCCATTGTGAAATCCATGGTCTCCTTTATTAACATAGAAGATGACTCTCTGCACACAGTAAAACACAATATATTGTTTATGAAAGCTTTATCTAACAAATACTGGACTTGCAATATAATAATAAATATAAAAATAAATAAATATAAAAACTATTAAACTAGTGTACATTACGTATATGGTAAAGAGGGTGAAAATAAACCTACTGAATTCAGGTTGAATCCCAAATCCCCAACAACAACAATGGGCTGGATTCTGCTGTTTTTGGCCAGATGAAAGTCCTCAGGAAGATCTTCTTTTCGGTACACTGTTAAGTTGGGATGGGCGTTTAGCAGTGCATTGTAAATCTCCTGCTCTTTCCCCTTTTTGGGGGTGATCATTCCAAAGCCACCATAGTCAAGCAGTTCAAAATGGACATCTTTCCAGAACTGAAGATAATTTGAAAGTAGTATCTCATCTACTTGAGGATTCTTCTTGATTGTGGTCATTCCATGGTCAGAAGTGATTATAACATTAAGGCGATGGGTCAGCTGATGTTGCTGTATGGACTCCATAAGGTATCCAATGGTACGATCAATCTGCTTAATCATGTCTCTTCTCTCGTTAGTCTCAGGTCCTTTGGAATGCCCTATACTGTCTGGTTCCCCATAGTACAGTGTTACAAAGTCAAAGTCTTCCTGGGTAAACCAGCCCATAACAATGTCAATGTTTTCACGCCACTCTGTTTCATTGCTATCTGGGTGAGCATAGGACTCAACCAAAGCCCGATTCACTGCCTGTCCACTATAATTTGCTCCCCCTCCAGGATAGTGGAATGAAGCTGTTTTTAGGCCCTGGAGAAATAAAAGCATTTACCTTTAACTTCTTGCATATTGGCCACCCTTTTGTTCCCTTGTATATAAAGGTCAGAAATTGAGATGAGAGTAACACATTGTTAAATATATTATTTTTGATTGATTGCCTTGTGATGGTTATTCACAGTATAAACATTAGCAAATTCATGCCAAGTTACCTTTGATAATAAATATGCTATGTGACCGTGTTCTGAGGATTAATATACTTAAAGATTCTCACCTGATTCTGAGCTGTGATCCAAAGAGGTTCGACCCCGTTGTCCCACCAATCGGACTGGTTTTGAGTCGCCTTGTGGGTTAATTTGAGAAGTGTCGTGGAGTTAAACTTCATGTTGTGGACCACACCGTGGTCTTCAATCCATCTGCCTATATAACCAAAACAGAAAATCATCACACGTGCAGTGTTCAGTTTGTGTTTTTTTCCCTGAATTTGCATGTATTGCACGTATACTGCAGCAAAAATTAGTAATTGAAGTTCATCTTGGTTCCTCAAGGTGTCAGGATATTACCAAACACTGTTAAATTTCTACATCACTAGATGAAGGGCTTAAGCATAAGAAGAGTCATACTCACTTGTTTTTGACATTTTGGACATTTTGTCCTAAGAAGAAACATCACCTGTTCCTACTATTTTGTCGTGGCCAAATAAACTAAAAGTATAAAAATTAAAGTGAATATAATAGTTAAATAGTCCACTGTGTTAGAAACAGGTTTAATTCCAAAAAGTTTGTTTTTTTTAAAAAAAAGAAAATGAGCACAGCAGACAGATTCCCATGTATCTAATAAACATAGGAACCTCTAATAAAATAAATTATATCCACAACATGCAAGGGCTCAATTTATTGCTTAGTCTTCCTGTTAAGAGTTTGATAATCTACTTTATATATCATTACATACCATCATAATTTCATTTAAATATGAATCCAGAATTGAATTACTTGAACTTATTATTTTCTTCTAATGTAATTTACTTGAAATGTTTTACCGTTATGTCTATACCTCTTCATGCCTCTCTAAATGTGAAATAAACATACACTCGTTATTTTTTTCAACCCTTGCATGGAATATGAGAACAGTCAATTTAACCCCGGCACAAATACGAACCCATTTACAAACAGTTTGCAATACGATTTTCAGCAGGACCTGAAACAAATCCACTCCTTTCATAAATCCATTCCAAATATGTTAAAGCTTTACATATAAAGGTTCAATTAGCAAATTTTCATATCTACTAAATTTGTTTTGACTAAAATTTGACTATCATGTGCTACGCTGAGGCTAGAGAGCAGCAGAGTATAATATAGAGTCAAACGAACACTGACTCAGAACACTGGATATGTTCTTTATGCATTTCAATCTATTTCCCCATAAACCAATATAATGTACCTATATGTAAAATGTGTGTGTCCTCTCAGACCAACATAATGTGTGTAATATGTGTATGTCCTCTCAAACCAACATGTTGTGTGTAATATGTGTATGTCCTCTCAGACCAACATGTTGTGTGTAACATGTGTGTGTCCTCTCAGACCAACATGTTGTGTGTAACATGTGTGTGTCCTCTCAGACCAACATGTTGTGTGTAACATGTGTGTGTCCTCTCAGACCAACATGTTGTGTGTAACATGTGTGTGTCCTCTCAGACCAACATGTTGTGTGTAACATGTGTGT
>JAODJU010000095.1:25925746-25938917 GCA_026776725.1 Gnathonemus echidnorhynchus | reverse complement strand
GTGGCTCATCAGAAGCCAGGTAGGATAGAAAACTTACTGGATAGTAGCCCTCCAGGACCGGAGTTGGTGACCCCTGATGTACACAATACAACACACTACAGAACATACAAAGAAGGGCTGAAGACATCGACATTCATCAGAAATGAGAAGATGGCAGTTGGCTTCAGAAAGACACATTATTCATACTGGATACTCGTCTCAAGCAAACACCACGTAGTGCTGTATGTTTCTCCAGATGACGTGCAGATTGTCCAGCTCCTCCTAGCAGCAGGCAGCTGCACAGCAAGTGTGCCAGAAAAAAGGGGTAAAGGGGGGCGCCGGTTGCCTATCTCTGCATTACTGGTTTGGAGATAAGATTATTTATATACTTGAAAGGTAGATTCATGCAGTGTGTAATAACCTTTTATGGAGTCATTGAGCAGCATTTTGCTGACAGACTCAGAAAGCTCATGCAGTTCCTATTCATCTCACCCACTTGGACGATAGAAAGGGGAACTATGTGAGGTGTTTGTTAGTCGATTATAGTTCTGTGTTTTGCTCAATAATCCCAGTCGAAGTTGTAAGAAAGCTCAAGGACTTGAGGCTGAACGTCACCCAATGTGGTGCTAAAAAGGTTGTGAATTTATTTATTTTTTTCAATTTCTGCATAAATAAATCATGATCAGATTTTCATTTAAGTTATAAACTAGACCAAGAGAACCAAATTATACAAATGCCAAATATCCATCACAGAAAGTCTTTGGACACTTGTTTAATTCTATGAAAATGTTGCAGATTTATTGGGTTCAGACCAAAAGTCCATTGATAAGCAATGTTTACATATCTACATATTTCTTCCACACAGACATTTTTGTCATAATTTTTTGACTGACTCGTTTGGTTCTGTTCTTCCTATTTTGCTATTAATTGCTATTGTGTCCCCCGCAAGGTAAAAAGTCACAGGTTTTTAACACATTGTAGGAAGGGCGTTGGGTTCCCACATTGTAATAATTACAAAACCACACAAACACGCACATTACCACAATTCAAGTATCTTCCATGTAATCAAGTTTAAAGTAGTTTTAGTTTGCATGTATTGATTTTATTATTTTTGCATTGTGCAGAACAAGATTACTCCATGGAAACAGGCAAATAATCCTATAGCCTAGACCATTATCATCATATGCCTGTAAAAATGCTGCATGGCCTTTATGTTCTACCAGATAAGTCCTCAGCCTCAGGTGTATGTTACTCATTTCATGGTCTCCCTATTTACTGCCTCCTGATTACCTGTAAAGTTCAAGGCCTTGGTTCTGACCTCAGAAGGAACAAAAACGTGTGTCTGATCTGTTCCCGTAAACAGCACAGCTCAGGAGTCCAGCAGACACCAGATTAGCTATTGATTACTGGCGTCCTTTATCACTCTTTGCTTAACTCTTATTTTTTGTCACGCATAGGTCAAAGGTGATGATGTAATTATGATAATTTCTTTGGATAAAACTTTTATGATGATGAATATGCAAAACTTATGCAAAATATGACTTTAAAATCATTTTACATATTTTATGCATACATTTCCAATTCAAAAATTATTTTTGAAGCTAAACATGTGTATGAATACTTTACTATATGCATTTGTATGTATATATTTCTTTATAAATTTGCATTTATTTATCAGATACTTTTGCACAATACAAAAAAAGCTACCCGTGCGTGACGACAGCCGTGTAGTGTGTGCCAGTAACCTTGTACGCTCTGTGACCTAGAGGTCTACATTCCTATGGGGCTCCCATAGGACCCAAAGCTTTAGAGTGTGGTGCTGGACATATTTTCATTTTTGAATGCAGGAGCAAGCAGGAAGTGGCTGATATGTCTGCGGGAGTGGGAGAATAGAAATGACTGGCAGGATCTCACAAAAAGAATGAAAATAAGAATTGCTTAAATGTTTATTGTGTTTTATCAAACTGCTATTCATGTCCGTCAGTGAACAGAATTTCACAGAAACAAAGATAAATAAGCTACTATGCCTAATTTCGTTTTTTGTGGAACCTTTGACAAGGACACTAGCATTTTGTCCCTTGGTACTCTTGTGTGTGCCCAGCTAAGGATGGCAGCATTATGGACGGGCATGCTGAAGGAAGAGACGACCCACACTGCTCTCCAACAAACAAGGGGTTTTATTTTTACTCAAGAAACTAGGAACAAAAAGAACCACAAGGGGTCAAAAACAAAGCGGGTAAATGACAAAACTAAGGCAACAACACTTGCGAAGACTGGGAACAAGAAGACATAGGTGAGGGTCATAATCACGAAGGACTCAAACATTTGAAAGGAGTGACCAGCGACACCTGCTGGCCAGGCAGGGACTGATCCTGACAGGCAGAACCAGCACGGAAATCTTTAACACCTGAAGATGTAAGTGCCTGCATAAGGAAAGGTGAATTTAAAGCTGTCTAACTAAATAAGGGAAATTAGGTATTCTTTCTCAATTGTAAGCAACCACAGTGGGAACCATTTGCCTTTTGCCCATTGTGACAAAGGCAACAAAGAACACTGGACACTGGAAAATCATATACTGGACACAAGTCTGGCACTTTAGGGCTAAATTGCCATGTGTGTTCAGTTCCGTGACATTCACTGCAAGTGCAAGCAGATCAAAAGTGACAACTGCACTAAAAAATAAAAACACAGAAATGCGTGGATTTAGTTTGTGCAGATGGAATAGGCCTACAGTATGTGTTTAACTATCCTACCATTATGTGAAAAACATAGCCTGTTCTAAACTGGTAAAAGTTGAACGGAGCCTATTTGTTGATGCTACAGGTTTGTCTTCATTCTTAACTTGAAATTAAGCATAGTCAAATAAAATGTATTTTTCCTGTTTTGCGGCGAGAGTGCAAAAAATATGACAAGCTTCTGTGGGATCAGAACAAGAGCTATAAGATGCGGGCAGGAGCAGGAATAATGTGACGAGCCCCTCCAGGAGTGGGCGGGAGGGACAATTTATACTTTACCTTTCCGTGTGTGCGTTTGGGCTGCAGATGGTTGTGATCGGTGCACACATGCAGCAGTGATACTCCACCAGACCAGGAGACGTATTGCAAGAAACACAAATACCTGCAGTGTAGTGAAACGGGTAAACAGTTTAACGCTGTTAGTCTAGGTTTGGCCAATATTATGGTAATAAGGCATATCACGGTATTGTGACATAGTTATGGCAAAATAGAGAATTTCCCCTCAAGGGATCAATAAAGTGTCATTATAATATAAAAGTCCCCCCCCCCCCCCCCCAAGTCGGCAAATTTTATTGGTAATACTTAAAAACACTGGAATAGTGTTGCCTTTTAGTGTTGTCTATGTCTAGACATTATAAAAAATTAGATATGCAGGTACCTTCAAACCTCATAATTCCATCTGGCGCAGACCTCTACTATGAACTGTTGAATGGCTCATATTATTCCATTCTTTCACAGATGAGCTTGTTTAATGCAAATGAATAAAGCTTCATTTGTACTGGTGATAATAAAGAAAAGAGCACCTCAGTCCTGATGAATGACCTCCGTTATAAAATATTGAAAAGAAACTTCAATTTGGCATGAGGAATAGGGCACAGAAACTTGACTTGTGACTGAAGTTGCAGGTTAAAGTACCCAGGAAGGGCATGAGGGGCAAGTTGCTCTTCAGTAAAGGATTCAGTATTATAAGTGAGCAGCTGTACATATGTATGGTAGCGCCGGTGAAGTGGGAGGCTGGAAGAAAAGCTTGTTGGATGATGGAGATAAGCGCCTGCTCCAGCAGCACTAGCGGGGAGCCTAGCAGGCCTTAAGGGGGCAGTGAAGCAGAAGAGGAGACGGTTCCAGGAAGAAGATGGCCAGAACAGAGAAGCTTGTCTGCTGGGGTTGTGGTAAGAGGGGGCACTGGTTGCTCTCTTGCCTGGAAGGCTGCCCCAAACTCACTGGCAGATGACCTGAGGGCGCTTCTGTGGAAGTGCACTAGACCCGTACAGCATGTCCTGAAGCTGATCCTGCCACCCCATGGCACGCTCTGGGGAGATGACATCGCCAACCGAGGAAGGCGGGCACTGACTCTGTCATGACTCTGACATGACTCTGACTGCTCACCGGCTGTCAAGGGCTCTCCACTCCTTAGCTGTGAAGAGCAGCGGTGTGACCCCTCAACGGGCACGGCCAACAGAGGCAGCAGGCACAAGGCTGCTCTGATATAGCTCGAGGAGGCGTGCTGCAGCTGGGAGGCCCGGTTAGCCCGGGAACGCCATGAGCTTGACAGGCAGTAGGAGTGGGACCAGCAGGACTGGGAGGGGCTGCGGGAGTCTGTGAAGCAGGAGCGGCAGGAGCTGGAAGCAGCACTGCAAGCTGGCTGCAGGGGAGCATGAGCACGACCGCCGAGCGTGGCCGAGGCAGCGTTACATGAGCGCGAGCGTGGTGCAGGAATGTGAATGTGAGTACATTTACGAAGACTCCCAACCCTGCATACGCTCAAACTACTAGCAGCAGAGAAGCTTAACTGAAGCAAAATGATCAGCACATACGACATATGACAAATAGAATGTTCTAGTTATGTCTATACAAAGTATATGCTGGCAGGTCATGTTAATGACAAGCAATCATTCTAAAGTCATATAAGGTTCATGTCCCAAGAAATAATATACGTCTGGCCCAATTCATTTTCAGCAATATTCATTGTTGGTGTGCAACACATATTACTTTAATATCAATACTGAATTTAATATTAAATATATGACAATATTGCAACTCATATAACTGCAGACTGTTAAATGCAACCACAAAAGTACCATACCTATTTCTGATAGGACGGCCTCATCCATGGGGGACTGAACTTTACGGAATGACTCCGGGGGACTGACCTGCACTGTCAGTGTCACCATATGGAATGATTCCGGTTATGGATGGTTGGCCTATGATGGCAGCTATTTTAGAATCCACAGGTGATTCTGACGTGGTCCTTGGGCTGCCCCCTGTGGCACGGGCGTAGGATCTGTGGGCTGCCATCCATTCTATAGTGATCATTTTCAGATTGAACCACTTCCTCCTCACCTCTGCCACCATTCGCATTACAGCTGACACAGCATTGTGTCACCTGTCCCCATGGAAGGTTCTTCTCTCTCTTTGACAGGTCACTGGTAAAGCTGACAAACAGAACGTGTTTTTTTTTCTATTAAGTCCAGCAAACCTTACACCTATTCTCTGTAAAGATCTGTTTCTTCCCCCTCCCCCCTCCATTTCTTTCTAAAATTTAATTTCTTAATAGCAAGGTACAGTCACAAAATAACAATGCAAACATCTACTGCAAAATATGTTACAAACACAAATGAGGATATAGGGGCATATGTCTCTTAGCGGTTTTCATTTCTCCGATACGTTTTCCTATTCCGTGATTCAGTGTGTGCTATTGCAAAAGTTATGTGCCTATATATGGTTTGTTAAGGTTGTTTCTTTCATTAAATTTATTTCAATTAATCTTGCTGTGCACGTGCAGTCACATTTAGAATGTGTGGGATTTATCAAAATTCATTTTGCGTGGCTGTTCGTACGCATTACTGTTAAAATAGCAATTTGCCTGTGTGTACCGGTGATTCATACTGAAACATTCAGGACTTGTTCTATGCACACTATGATAAATGAGACCCCTGGTGAGACAGAGAAGGAGCTAGGCCCACACTCGCCCCCCCCAACAGTGTCCGGAACCTCCAAGAACCACAGGTCCCCCCCACAAAGCAAGAAGGTTAAACAGCGTCAGGTGAAGAGGCCTGCCACTAACAAGGAGGGGCTCCAGTTGGATGAGAATGTAGACAAGATCCTAGAGGGAATAGCTAGGGGCAGAAAATACAAACTATGTTTACCCTCATAATGAGCATAGGCTCAGAACCTCAGGCATCGAGGAAAAGCATGAAACAATAATCCAGCGAGACCAAACTGCGGACAATTCAAGATAAGCCAGCTGAGACAAGAACCTAAATCCCCGAAGTGTCGATTCAAGGTGGCCAAGGAGGAGGAGAAAATTGCCCTGTCAGACCTCACAAAGAAGAAGGGCTTATCACTCTCAGTGACACCGAAGGAAAGGAAAAGAGAGCCTGAAAGCACAGTGCTTCATTGCCAGTTTGTTCAGCTTCACCAAGAGGACACTGGAACAGAAGTGAAGCAGCCACCTTACTTGCTCTGCAGAGGAGTTCAACTATCATCTCAGTATCACCTTCAGTGACACCTTGAAAGAGCAAGATCTTAGCCCGTGTGAGGCACCGGTGACACCTCCTGAACCAGTGACCCAATTCAACATCTGTGAGGCCACCCTGAAGGAGGTCAAAGAGTCAGTAAGAGCTACAAGAGCAAGTTCTGCCCCTGGCCCCAGTGGAGAACCCTATAAGGTCTCCAAGCAGTGTCCAAAGCACAGGTGATCTGCCAGTGGAGGTTTGTGGAGGTTGTCTGGAAACTGAGAGAAGAGGATTCAAGTAACACTGAGCACATCAGTATCATCTCACTGCTCAGCATCAAAGGGAAGATGTTCTTCAAGACAGTGGCCCAGCGTTTGTGTTTCTCTTGAAGAATGCACAGCTCAGTACAGAAAGGGGGAGTTCCTGGAGTACCTGAATGCCTAGAACATGCAGGAGTGGTGACCCAGCAGATCATGGAGGCAAAGGAAAGCAAAGGAGACCTGGCACCACTAGACTTAACTAATAGCTATGGATCCATCCCACACGTGCTCATTGAATCCGCACTGACATGACAGCATGTTCAAGAGAGGATAGGAAACCTCATTCTAGATTACTACAGCAACGTCAGGATCACTAACATCTGCTTGGCACTGGCTGAAGGAGGGCGCAATAAAAATTGCAGTTAGTGGCCCAGCATGCATTGCAGGCTTATTTTTATGTTTACAAGTGTTGTTTATTAATATTGTTTTTCATGTAGATATTAGGGACGTGTGAAATGTTGTTGTACGTCTTGTTCTGGTTTGTTTTATACTTGCATTTTGTTTGTGTGTGAAGTTCCCCGTTACGGTTTTCATGGGGTGCAGGATACCCGCGGACAAAGTTTGCCATCGTCCTGCAGTGACTTTGTAGAACAAGAAACACTAAGTCATTTATAACAAGCAGACTTGGCAACTGTGCCCATCTTGTGCTACTACTAGGGTATGCAGTAGTGGGGGCACCACTGGATTTGGGAATGGATCACAGGGACATGTTCCTACCAATATTGTGGGAGGTACCATGTGTGTTTAAGGGGGTGGAGGGTTTAGGGCTGAATTGGTTCCCTTCCAATGCTGAAATCAAACCTATGTCCTTGATCTACAGATCCTCAGTCAGAGCACTGGGACCATTTCAATTATTAAAATTACACAAGTTAAATGCATTACTTAATTGCTTCAATTCAATATCCCAGTTTGGGTTCTTAAGTGGAACTGCCAGATGAATGATCAGATTAATATAGAACTTAATTAACATGAGAATCACCTTGAAATAAATTTCTAGAAAGAGCCTGTGGATATTTACCTACTATAAATGAATTGCTCCATATGAAATATTAATGTGAGTGTCAAATGTAAAGGCTGTAATTACTGAATGGGTAATTCATCATTTTTCAACATTTACCCCACAGCCTAGAAATGCATAACAAAAATGTCAGTTTTATAAAAGCAAATATTAGCAACAAAAACGTTTTCTTATTAGAACATGTTTAGTGTTGGAAATCCATAATCATTTAATGATTGTTTTTTTAAGTAGAGGCTAAAATCTAAGCATTCCTGCATGGATAGTGTTGGTAATTAATCTGGTAGTACCTGCTTTCACTAGGAATTGGAGCATCTTACGTTACGCACCCTCATATTATGGGATGATTGACTTAAGTGTCTGATCCCTGACTAGAAAGCAATTTTCAGCTTGACCCCATGGTCATATTAATTGTTGTGGCCTTCTGAAGGAGCGATTGTGATGACAATTATTAAATCAATTACTGATGTACTAAATAAATGCACTAGAAATGTATATTGAAGCAATAGTGATCCTATATTATTTATTATTAGAGCCATGAATTTGAATAAAGACCATGAGATTTTTCAGCAACCTCAAAGCTGGACAATTATCTGAACTGAATCAAATGCCCCAGTGATGATCAGAGCTATGGTCACTGTCACAGACTCAAACACAGGAGGGTTTGGAAGGACCACAAAGAAAGAAATGAAACGTGACCAGAAAGTTCTTCTGGTAAATTCTGCGTTTGGCTACGGATGGGAAAGGATAGTGAAGAGTTGACGTCTATTGGCTAGAGCAACTGAAACTGGGGTGATTGATGACTTTCCATTTGAGATACTAGGGTCACTGAACAAAGTATCACAATGTTGAATCCAGGTAATGATGCTTTGGATCCATTGGGAACAACAATGATTGCTTCCTGGCCGTAGAGCTGTGAATCAGATTTTATTCATTCAGACACCTATGTGATGGTGTATTGGAGGCCGCTGTCCAGGGTTACAGGTGTGACCCTGGAGAAGGTGTATGACTGAGTCCTTCATGTGCTTCATGTTCTCCAGTCCCTTTATGAGTACAGAGACAGCTACAGTATGACAAAATCACAGTGGATTCCCATCAAACAGAAAACAGACTGCTGTTGGTATATATGTCTCTCGTTTATGTTGCTGACTTCCATTCTGCCCAAACCTCTATGTACCCTTTAACATCTGGGTGGACTAATCCAGTGTTTCCTAATCCAGTCTTCAGGGACCCCCAGACAGTCCATGTACTGGGAGCTGGGGGGGGAGCAAAAATGTGGACTGTTTGGTAGGAGTATGGAGGGAGCAAAAACATGGACGACTGTGGGTTGCCAAGGATTGGACTGGGAAACACTGGACTAATCTATAGGTTCCAAGGAACAAATGATATACTGTGGTTGATTACATCTTTGCTGTTTATACTGGAGATCTGTTGACCAACCTTATACATTACCAGACAAGTAGCTTTCTTGCAATCATGTCAATGAAACCTCAAAACTAAACAAGTTATGAAAAAGCCGAAATTCCGAACTTTTAAAGGGTTTAAAGGTTAGTTTTCACATTACGAATTTTTGTTTTGTTTTACTTTCTGGGCCAGTTCACAGCCTGCCTTTGTGCTAAGCCCTATTGATAAAAATTGCTGTTGACCCAAACAAATGAAATATAAATTTAATATCTGGTTTTGAACTTGAGGTGAGTATAGACCTCTCAGACAGAACAGGACTGTATTTATTGCCATGAAATACATTTGGGAGACCAAAATGTGCCACTTAATAATCTTTGCTAAAAAAAGGCACATGCAACCAATTCTGGTTGAGGATCCCTGTCCTGAAGGAAAATCAATACTAACATTATATGAGATATTTTAACTGCAATGCACCAGACCTGCACTGTTTGCTTCTCAGTGCCGAGATTCAGCAGAGCAAACTACACAATAACATTTTAGTGTCAACAAATTCCAGCCACTGTGAATAAACAGAAAATGTTGTGATATTCTTCTGCCTAAATTTCCATCACATCTACCTTATTAAGCCAAAATGCTGCATATTAATTAGACTAATAAGCAAAAAGATGTTGAGGAAGGAGCATTTTTTTGAACTAAAGAGAAGTATTCATTTCTATGGCTTATATGGATATATAAGTTTGGCTAGAACTATGACAAATGTTGGCGTGACATCTATCATTTTTTCTGTAATTATTTATTCAATGAGAGGTGAAACAGAGCCCAGTGCCTGTCTCAGGAAGCAAAGGCAGTTTTAGAGACCTTAATCTACACGTTTCTGAATACTGGAAGATCCAAGACATGGATGTGACTGCAGGAAACCCAGAGAAACATGAGGAGAACATGCAATATCCACACAGCAGGAATCTTATCCTCAGTGCTGCATGTGAGAATCTACAGTTCTGTCCACTGGACAAGAGTACCAACTACTGTGAGTGAATATTTAAACTTACAAAGACCAGAAACAGCACAAGTCAGCATAAGGGATTTCTTATTTTAGCTAAGGTAAATAAAATAATGTGAAACTGCCCCTGCCTGGGATTTTAATCACATGGACTCACCCACAAAATATTCATTTTGACATTGTTGGAAACACTGGATATTAACACAATATTATTAATTTTAAAAATGTTAAGAAGACGAGTAACTTAGAGATGAAAATAAAAAAAGAGGGAAAGTTAAGCTCAGTAATATTTTGTTAAAGAACCACAAAGAGAAAAACATTATTTTTCTTTCCTTGCTATTATATACTTGTGAAGGATATACATAATTCGATATAGACGATACATTAGATTTCAGTTTCTTCGGCAGAAGGCTTAAGTCCAGTTTTCCTCACGTCAAATAAGTGCTGTCTAAGACGTCTACCGCGTCTAGCGGTACAAACCGAAGTGGTATCAGGCTTTACACACGTGAGTGTACTATACTGTGTAAAAACGTGTTACTGGGCGCCCCGGTGGTGCTGACGCAGCTTGGCAGCTGGGAGGGATCTGATCAGCTTCAGCACCGAGAGCCGGACGGCGGCGGTGCGCACACGAAGCGGACACTTCCCCTGCCCATGCGTGGGGTTTCATTCTGTCAGCCCTGGACCTGGAAACACCTGGAGTCGGAGGAAGAGCACCAGGCAGACCAACAAACAGCAACTAGCTGTTCAAGAGTTGGGGGACGGAAACTGAATCCTGTCACGATGGAGAATTATTCCGGCAATGGTGAAATTGGTAAAGCTAGGGATGTAGTGAAATTGAGAAGGGAGGATATACAAGAGTCACAGCCTGAAATAAAAAGAGTCAGATTCGGTGACAACGATGAAGAAATCGGTGCCCACGAAAAGGAGATCCCATGTGAGGAGATACACGAGGGTCACACACAAGGAGACACCAGGATTCTGCCCGCTGGAGGAGACTCCGCTGCTGTGAGTAACTCAATCATCCATTTACCTACTTGGCGATGAAATAATTCATTTTTTGTTGTCTTTGACGTGATCGAAGGTACTACTTCCATACTACGTGAAATGCGGAAGCCACCGTTTTAATGGTGCAGTCGTGTGTGTAAATATCATTTACTTTTTCCTGTGGCAGGTAGGAAAATGAAGGAATCGGTTTCGGGACAGTGGTTTCCACTTCAATGTTACTGAACTATTTAAAGCGTTATAAAGCTAGATGATTAATGCATCACGTAGTTTTTATGTTGCATCTCTAGCAGTTAGGTTGTTCTCTCCAAAGTATCAAATCATGTCGCTTCGCGTTGTTGGAAACAGATTGATGTAAACCGGTTTGGCTTCACATTGTGACAGTACTGAAACAGGATTTAATCATACCATCGACATGCCGTCACATACATAGACTAATTAAAGTAATTTTGTACTATAATCAAATCTACTACAATGATTTACTGTAATTGGTAGTCTGATTAAAACTAGCTACTAAAATTAAATCACTATAATAATTAAAGACAATAAAGAATATTTATTTATCTGTGCATACCCTGGAGTTTTTGCAACTTTGTGCTTTGTGGAAATAAACTTTCAAAATTATATAAATTTGCTTGCTTGTATTGTGATATTACTCATTCTAAAATGCCATCAAATATGCTATGGTTTTTATTAGACTGTTAACAGTTTTTTTTAATTTCTATATCTAGTTTTGTCAATTGATTTTTTTGTGTTTTATAAGAATATTTCACTTCAACTGATCTTGAATATTATGTGTTGGCTCTGCACTCTTATACAATGTGGCATAAAAATACCCTTAACCTTCCAGCGCATTGCGTGCTGTCACCAATAGATTAGATTGACTTTATTAATCCCACAATGGGGAAATTCTTTAATTCAATACCGCAATTCTGCTTGAGTTCACTGAACTACAATTTGAGCCACTTTGGATAAGTGTTTCCTAAGTAAGACTGGCAGTGTTATTCTTCTTCTTCTTCTTTATTATTATTATTATTATTTAAACTTTCCACGTGGCTGATGTCATTTTGGCAGCTCACCTGGTCATATATTATAGATCCGAAATGGGCCATGCAGGTGGCAACCTAAGCCATCCACGGCTTCCCCTCAGATGCTATGTAGTGGCCCATTCTGCTGATAGAGCTGGCAGCTTCCAGTCAGGAGATGGTGCACACTGGGCCTGATTGGTTCACACAGGGCAAGTTACCAGGGAACAGCTGCGAGTCAAGCTGTGCGGCTGATGGAGGACATGTCCCAGGCCAGACACCTCGAAAGTCCTGCTGTTAGAGAAGTTCCTTAGTTTCATATTATCACATCTAAAATAACTGTGAGTGTTTGATCCTTTTTCTCGAAACACCCAGTGTTAGATGTCGCCCTTCCACGAATGGTGTTTCTGTCTGGCTTACACAAATCGAAGAAGAAAAAAATCTAAAAGAAAAAAAATTATATGGGTGTAATTTTGTGTAGGTGTAGGATAACGTTAAAGAATTGGGTGATTATAAAGAACCTGTGAAAAGCACAAATTTTACTAATTTAATATGTATGAAATCATTTTTCTTCCTACTTTTAGCAGTTTTAGGGCACATTAAGCCTCCACGTGCACAATCTATTTTAGAAAAAGTAGCTACCGCTGAAGACGACGTTTCTCGTGATTAACACTGTTCATCTATTGACAGAGGGAACAGATGTCTTTCATTTAAGAATCTGGTTTCCAATTTTCTCCCATATTCATGCTTTGGAATATGATGAATTTTTAATAAGGCGACCTTTCAGAACATTATAAATGAGAAAGACTTCTTGCCGCACCAAAAAAGTTCAAGTCATTGGAGAAAAATCACTCCTAATGCTTGGAGGAGCGTCTTTTAGGAGACCTATTAACTTCCTATTCATCTTCATCGTTCATGTAAAGTACTTCTGTAGAGGTGATGGAACGGGCTTTGCTGTCTGCAGGCTAGGACCTAATTATAAATGATGTTGATCATCCGTTTCAAGTCACGGTGAGAGATTCTGTTCACACATCTCTCTGCATGCATGTGACAATTTCAATGAATGACAGCAACATGTAGCAGTGAATTTCTATTGAGAAAATGTGTAATTTGATTAAAAGAATAGTAACATCTAAAACAGGGGTGGGCAACCTTATCGGCAAAGGGCCGGTGTGTATGCAGGTTTTTGGGATAACCTGTAGGTCAGCTGTTCAAACCCAGGTGTGAGGACTCTTC
>JAODJU010000095.1:25900195-25913021 GCA_026776725.1 Gnathonemus echidnorhynchus | reverse complement strand
GAAGATCTGTAAAGTTATTTGGATTTTTACAACATTATTGTTGAAATACACAGTCCTGAAAAAGGGACGTTTCTTTTATTGCTGAGTATATATAATTTATATATAGTTGCTATAACTACCCTGTATAAATATGAAATGTATTACTTTTCATTCAGTTGAACTCTCTCATCCAGAATTGTATAACAATCTTTGTATTTAAGAATAAACTGGTTCACTGATATCTTGCATATTTATGTTGCTCTTCACTATATATACAGGATTAGGCTGTCAGTGCAAAATCTTCTACTGTCATTTTCTTGTTAATGTTAAGATATGTTTAACATGGCCTCAAGACGCCATCTAGTGACTATTTAGAGAATATGAGCACATTCTTCCATCATTTTGGAACATATCCTTTAATACATAACATTTAATATACTACTACTACTACTACCACCGAAAATAATAATAATAATAATTATTATTATTATTATTTTGGTTTTATTATTGTTATAGTTTTTGTCATTATTATTATTCTGCCTGGTGCTTTTCAATGAACAAAAAGGCTTGGTAAAAGCTTGATGTAATGACCACAAAAATATTAAGTAAGCGTTGACGTTGTTGCCATCGCCAAGCTAAAATCAAAACGAGGGCCAACGAACAAATTCGAAACAGAAACCCAAACTGAAGAAGCAGAATCAGAATCCCAACCCAAGAGAGCAGAGCACCAGGACTGAAAGGCTGAGCGTTGAGGCATTAACCAGAAGGAGAGTAAATGCATGTAGTGCAGGTGTGGGTGATTATCCACTGAGATGGGCATGGCTAGTAAATAGTGGGTTGTGTTCTGGGCTGGATGCAACAAAGATGAACAAAAAGCACACTTTGTGTGACATGAATGAAAATATATTTGTAACAAAATAGTTTTTTTTGGGGGGGAGGTGGCGGGTGGGGTGGTGGTTTCAAATCCATTATTTTGCTACTTGCCTCTGTGTGTGATATTATAGCCTTACCAACTAAACTAAGGTCATATTAAAATCCTCTAAAGATACTTTTGTGGGACATACAGTATATATACGCTTTGAAGGTAAGATCTGTAAGATTTGTGGTTTTGGGGTGGTGCAGCTGCATCACATGTCCAGGCCTGGGGGTACAAATCGAGTGCCTGGCTCAGTATATATGGGGGTTTAATCCAAGTACTCTGGTTTCCCCCTGGAGACCAAAAAACATGCAGTTTTGTGAACTGGAGTCTCTAAATTTCTGGTAGTTGGATGGATGGTTGCAGAACATCTCCACAGATCTCTGTGAGGGTGGTTGACAGACCATGCGTCTGAGTAGAGCTGAGTAGAGAAATTAAACTATTAGTGTTTGCAGATAGGAAAGAAAAACTGGGAGAAGAAACTACAGAGCAGTATGGAAAAAAGATGCTTCCAAAACAGGTGAATCTCTGTTTCACTCAACTAATGTCCATGTTCTGAGTACAGGTGCATGACAGACAAAGTCATGAGGCGTAGGTAGTACTTTGGGAAGGTTTTATTTAATAATGCTGATGCTCAAAATGTTGCCTCATGACTCGGTACAAATTATGGCTTTTTATATAAAAAAATTAAAAAACGAGGCAGGAAATGACACTACAGCTTGAGTGATGTGCAGTACAAGGTTTAACATGAGGAAGCACCAGAGCATTTACTGAGCCTGACCAGGATAAGAGGTTGAAGATGGATGAATCAATGGATGAATGGATGGTTTTATTATTTTAAGTCATGCTAATTTTTTCAGCAGCACCATTTTGCTGTAACCACCCCCCCCCCCCTTTTCAAAGCCTATTAGAACTTATTGCAAAAAAGTCATTAAGCTCTTGATTCGCATCTGCACATTTAAACGCATCACATGCTCATTCCTCAGCATAATATCAAAGGGAAGCTTCAAGTTCCCCCTCTTCAGCTAGGAGCATTCAGCAGTTGTATAATTCTCATTACATGGAAGCTTTCACTTGGCCCACGCCGACTCTCCATAGCGAAAGCAGGCTCTAGGCTGCCAGTAGGAGCAGCTGGCCGGCTGGCTGCATTTTACTCAGACTACCATGTGTTGTTCTTTGCACCACTTGGACTTTGACCTCAGTGTTTCACAGCCATCGTGTCTCACCCTGACATGTACTGTTCTGTCACCACTGCTACAGTCATGGTCATATGCATAAAATTAACAAGAGTCCAGGGATGGGATTAGGCTCTAACCTTAATGGCACCCCCAATCCTAACTACAATGCTAACCCCAATCAGTCAGTCCATCCAGCTATGGGCACAAAGCAGGAAATAACTCTGGACGGGGCACCAAGCCATTGCAGGGCACACACACACACACACACACACACACACACCATTCACACACACACACACACACACACACACACACACCATTCATACACATTTATTCTGTTTTGTTTTTGTTATTTTTTATGCTTTGTTTGGTAAATGAAGCAGGGGACTCAAATATTAATGTGTAATCTAGGGCACTGAATGAAACTATGCTAACCACTTTAAGTCGAAAAGCAGAATCCCAAAAGCTGTGTTTAGAGTAACGCAAGTGTACTTAGTGATTATAATATTTCATTAGCAGGTACCACAGACCCTATAGAAACTGTCAGTCGTGTGTTCAAGTTCACTTTAGTCGAGCCCAAGTCAAAACTATATCTTTTACAAAACGATTCCAGGTTAAAATCAAGTTCAGCAAGGGTGGGGGGCAGGCCTGAGACGAGAATGAGGTGATTACCGGAGCTGGGTAGCCATTCAGTTCCATAAATTTAAAAAAAGTATTTAAAAATCACCATTGACTAAGAAATTAATGATTTATCAAACACAAAGGTAAGAGAACCTCCACTGCATCCTGTAGTAATTATTAAATTCATTATAGTTATTGCTAGATCCATCCATCCATCCATCTTCCAACGCTTATCTAGGTCAAGGTCATAAGGGGCAGTAGATTGAACAGAGATTCCCAGGCCTCCCTTTCCCTAGCCACCTTCTCCAAATCTTTCCAGTGTGTCTTGAGTCTACCCTGGGGTCTCCTCCTGGTTTGACATGCCAAGAACATCTCCCCATAGAGGCGTCCAGGAGGCATCCTAGACAGATGTCTGAACCACCTCGGCTGGCTGCTCTACTTTGAGTCCCTCCCGGATGTCCAAGCTCCTCATCTCTTAGGCTGAGCCCAGACACCCAGTGAAGGAAGCTCATTTCCACTACCTGTATCCGCAATCTCATTCTATCAGTCACTACCCAGAACTTGTGACCATTGGTGAGGGCTGGAACATACTGTAGATCAAGCAGTAAATCATCTTTTGGCTCGGTTCTCTGTTCACCACAACAGAAAGTTGTAACTCATCTCCAGCCTGGAGGGGGAAATCCACCCCTTCCCGGTTGAGTACCATGGCCTTAGACTTGGAGGTGCCGATTCTCATCCTGTCTCCTTCACCCTCGACTACAAACCACCTCAATGCATGCTGGAGGTCACATCCTGATGACGACACATCATCTGCAAAAAGCAATGACACCATTCTGAGGTCACCAAACCGGACCCCCTCCTCCCCTTGGCTATGCCAAGAAATTCTATCCATAAAAATTATGAACAGAATCAGTAACAAAGGGCAGTCCTGATGGAGTCCAGTACTCAGAGGGAATAAGTCTAACATACTGCCAGGAATGTGAACTGAGCTCATACTGTTGAAGCACCCCCACAGGACCCCTGAGGGACATGGTCGTATGCCTTTTCCCAGTCCACAAAACACATGTAGACAGGTTGGGCAATCTCCCTTTGACCCGCCAGTATCCTTTTTACTGATGGAAAATACAAATCTACAACTAAATGAATTTGTTACAACAGGAAACTTAACCGACAGAAGATTTATTTGAAAGTAGAAAATAAATAATTTGCTTGTGGTGACCATTTGCATGCAGGACTAATATTTAATATAATTTACAACAATCTTGCCCTGGTTCTTATGTGTTTACATTCACAGTACTGTTAGTAGGTTGGTTAATTACTTTTCCCATACACCCTAAGGGGTGGTAACATGATATGTTCTATGACAACAAAGAATTGGAGTGGTGTGAATAACCTAAGGTGATCTTTTTAACTCTTGAAAAACAAATACCGCCCAAGCCTAGTCAGGAGCTTCATCAGTAGGAGTTCACAGTTTAGAATGTCACAACTGCACTTTGTGGGGGACAACCATGGGAATAGAATGCACAGGGATGCATCTTACCATCCCCTGCCAACCGCAAGGACAAGATTCCCCTGACCCCTGTTTGTGATCTCCAGCACCATCTGCTGGGCTACATCAGGGATCATTAGAACTGACGTGGAGGTGAATGAGGATTTAAATTCCCTGAATGCTGAGTCTGCGTTGTCGATCCACCTGAAAATATTCTTTGAAGTGGATAGGGTATTGAGAAGTGTTGCTATTGAGCTGTAATTTCTGAAGAATAGCCGATAAATATTGGCAAAGCCCAAAAAGCACTATGTGAGGAAAGGACTGGCCGTGTTGTGACTGCACAAACCTTCTCCAGGTCCATCTGGATCATCCCAGCAGAGATGATGTATCCCAGGAAACACACTTTACTCTGATGGAATTTACATTTTCCAGCATTAACAAACAGTTGATTTTCAAGCAAGCTTTTTAAAACAATCACAAAGATTTTGTTAATGTAACTGAGGGTCTTTACAGCAATTCACAGGTGGCTACAAACTAACTCCGGGTCACCTTGTTCGGCCAATCAGGTTCAGGAGTTCAGTTTAATGGTGTCATTGCTCAGAGATCCAGCTCAGAGTTCCTGCAAGCTCAAGGCATGGAGCATAAGGTTCCCGATTGACTTGACTCAGAGGCTGCATGACAAGTTACCTCTACATGACATACCGTAACCACTGAAACTCCTAATTATCAAAGCCATTAGATAATATCTAATTATCTATGACGGATCAGGAATCTAGAGTTGTCCAGTAGTGATGCGCTATTCTCTTATCCTGTGGTTTAGTGTATACATATGGTGCGTTCCATTTGAGGTGGTAAGTTGGAATTTCGAAGTTCCTAGTTGGAAATTTGCACTAGAATGCCTCCTGAAGTCTGAGTTCCGACTGAAAGTTGAAGGAACCTTTAAACCCCAACTTCAGAATTTCAGATTGGCTGTGCCCTTCATCAACAAAAGTGAAAGCTGTAGTTATATACTGACTATTAGGGATTATCATTTTTTTGTGTTTAATTAAATTGGTCATGCACACATTACTGCGCAAACTCTTCCTGTGGACGTGTGGCTAAGGTATCTGTATGCGCAAAATCCCACAAATTGTGTTGTTGGCAACAATAAACCTGGCTAGAACTGGTAGTGCTTGACGGCTTTCCGACTCGTACTGGAACGTGGTTAACTTGGGTGTGTCATCATTCTCAGCTCCTACTTCCAACCTCCGAGGTAAATGGATTCCCCCTGCAATGTACTGGAGTTAGCAGTTTCAGACAACCAAGAAGTAATCAGAACACAGTTTATTCGCTGCTTAAAAACAACACAGACCACAATTCAAAACCAAGAAACAGAAATCAACCTAAATCTAAGATGTTAATCATGTAGTGCCACGCAAGAGCTCCGATTACAGAGTGTCATCTCAGCAAAAGGCTACACGCAGTGAGTATGCTAATCACACGTACTACGTGGGGGGTTCCGGGTACAGAATACCACCCCGACCCCCTCTTAAGTACCAAACTAAGTGATGAAATTTCTGTGGAAATGGTAGCAAACCAACCTTTGACTAAATGTTGCAGTTGCTTATTTTCCTTAAAGATATTGGTTATTTACAAGGGTTGATTGTGGTGTCTTTGTATGCATCCTGGTGAATTATCAGCTTCCCAAACTGTCAGCCAATTGGATTCTTTGGGGGTTGAGGTGAGATCGCTCATGTGGCGGTGTAATGGTCTAAGTTCAGTCTTGTCAGTAGTTTGAGTGAGACTTGGGTGAGAAGTAGTACAGCTTCAAAGGAGTCCAGGGTTACAGGGTCAGGCCTTATACTGTGGAACACAGCTGGTGTGTTAGCCCGAAAGGCATGACCAAGTACTTATAGTGCCCAGCAGGTATGTCAGGTGTTGTCTTCCATTCATTCCCCTGACAGATGCAGACTAGGTGGTAGGCATTTGTAAGATCCAGCTTGGTAAAAACCTGTGCCCCCTGTAACAGCTCAAATGCAAATGACATGAGTGGCAACGGGTAACGGTTCTTTACTGTCATTCAATCCCCAGTAAAAAATACATAGGTGAAGTGATCCATTCTTCTTACTGCCGAAAAAGAATCTTGGTCCCACCAGTGAAGAGGCAGGCTGGATAAGTCCCGAAGCCAGAGACTCATTGATATATTTCTCTGTGGCCTCCCATTCAGGCTCTGTCAATCTGCCCCTAGGCAGAGACGTTCCTGGCAACAATTCAGGGTCTTGATGAAGGCTTGATTCAGGTCATGGCAATCTTCCAGGACTGAAAACAGATCAGGTGTTTCCTCTATCACGCTCCACCTGCTTGTCCCTGTGCATGAGCTGTTACTAGGCTGTGGCCTGAACAATAATTGCTCCGCACTAAAAACCTCACCAGTCTGCTAGTCAACATGAGTGTTATGTTTCCTAACCAATGGGTGTCCTAACGTGATCTGTGACTGGAGAGAGTCAATGAGCAAACAGACTCACAGTGATTCCCTGACTTGAGACTCCTTGAACTGGTGGCATGAGTCATCCAGGTAAATTTGTAGCTGTTCAATATATGGGCAATAAGCAGGGTGGAAAGGGGACGGATAGGGATATGGAGCTTCTTAGCCAGAAATTCTTCTCTGCTCCAGAATCCAACAATTCTGTTAAGCAAGGAGCATTCATCTCAGGAGGTCTTAGAGGGAAATGTAGTGTGTTGTATGTTTCTGCTGTTGGCAATATCCACCAGGACTGGCATCCTCACCACTGGGCATTGCCTTTTACTAGGTGCCTGGCAGCAACGTGTTTAACTTAATCGCAATATATGTGGAGATTTCCCTTATGTCTGCACAGTTTCTCCTCCAGGGGTAGCCAAAATCAATCAAAGTGTGTGGGTCACCCAACATCTGCTCATTCCAGTGGAGCTGAAGGACAGGTTACACAGGGTGACATTCTCGGCTTCTGCTCCTCAGCTGGGCATCCAGGATTGAATTCCAGTGGTGCTGCATCTAAGGAGTTTGCGTGGTGGTGGTGGTGGTCAAATTATGTCTCATGTACAGACAAAGCAAACTATTCAGAAGATGGAGTCAGTAGTTTATTAGAATCGGTGTGACTTCACCAACAACTCATTACAGTAACACAGAGAATGAGAGCAAGATCTGTAGCCAAGGTCCAGACGGGGGTTCTTTCCTTAGGCAGACAGTTGGAGATACAGGTGGGGCAGGCAGAATTTAAGTCAGGAGGCTGGCAGAACAAGAACCAATAACACACGGCAAACACATCCAAATCATAATCTAAGAGTCAAAAACCAAAGGCAAGGAAACAAAACAGAAAACTAGAGATCAAATACAAGAACACGAACACAGGAAGCAAACCAAACTGACAATCTGGGTAATGTTGTGCACTAAGACTGATCCCTGGCAGTCATGGACACTAATACACCCCATAACTTGGCTTATAAATCCATTTTCCCCAAAATCAAGTTCAAGTGTGGACTTGTCAAACCACAACACCCAATTTCACTTTGCATCAGTCCATCTCAAATAAGCTTGAGCCCAGAGTCAGTGGCAGTACAATAATTGTGCAGTACACTGTTAACATTTGTAGATGCTGCAACAAACTTTTATACTGGAAAAACTCACAACCCCATGTGGCTTCATTCATTACATGCTTGAAGATCACAGGCACTCAGTATTGGTTTGTGACATTTCTCTCTCACGGTGATTTCTTTGACTTCCCTGAAGCTTTTAAAGATATTATGGACCATCCATAATACTCCAGCCTGTGCAAACATCTACACGGTAGAGAGGAGAAACAGTTTATTTAAGAAATGTACACACTGGTAAATTTCTGGTACATGGATTACTTTTTTGGAATCTGGCGAAATGGGGATACCCTATTCAATCAACTTTAAAACAGCCAACACTTGCCACACATGCATTAAAAATGAACACTAACAATCATTCAGTACGCTTCCTAGACATTAGAGCATATTTTATGGAGGTACCAGTTACGCTTAAACATCTGCAAACCAATCTATTTTTCAAACTCATTCACAATTCTAGTTTCCATCCATAATATACATTTAAGGGTCTAATAGAATTACAACTCATCATCAGTTATTATTGTACTTGCTCTTAGGAACAACACAGGAAGCAACTGAGACATTATTTTATGATTTACGAACAAGGGGTTATTTCAAAATATTCTAAAGACCATCAAATCAAATGCTTCAAACAACTTGAAGAATTTGGGGGACGTGATGCTGGTCTCCAGAGATGTCATTCCACTTTCTCAGAACTATCTATACTTCAGATTTTTTTTTATCAGGCAGAACTTCACTCAGGTACAACAGAAACAATTGCAATTAATGGGAGTCTCACAGTGGATAGCTATTGGTGCCAACTGAGCTGTGGGCTGAACTTTCTCAGCCGCCACATAAAAGAGGGTCTGATGCTTTTTCGCTTACTGGGGAATTTGCCAAGTTAGCACCATTGAGGTAATCCAAGCTCCATACTGGAATATTTAATATAGGTAAGCCAGAATAGTTGGTGTGCAATGAATTTTTTTTTGTTTGTTTTTTTTTAATAGCATACATATGCCAATTCCAGTTTAAAATAGCAAGAACGCTAATTAAGCTAGCCACAAACAACAGGGTAATATACCGTGGAGCACGCTCTCCACATGCTTAACCTAACCTGAACCCAAACCCTAATATAAACCCTAATCCTATCCCTAAACCCTAACCCAGGGGTGGGCAGTCTTATCCACAAAGAGCTGGTGTGTATGCAGGTTTTTGGGATAACCTGTAGATCAGCTGTTCAGCCAATCAGTCCTCTAATTAGTAATCTAATTAGGGAGTTGCACCGAAAACCCGCATACGCACTGACCCTTTGTGGATAAGATTGCCCACCCCTGCTAACCCTAATTGCAACCCTAACCCCAAACTGTAACAAGAGCAACAGACAGTTTCTCTTTAAGCTAATCCTTACAGTAACCCCAATACTAAATGCAACCCTAACCTTAGCTTTCATGCTAATCGCAATCACAAGCCTGGCCCAACTATGATTTCTAAACCTAATCCTAACCCTAGCTCTTTTCTTGATTGTAACCTCAACGTTTATCCACGGTCTAAGACGGACATGAAAAAAATATCAGTAACATTTTACTTAAGGCCATGTTTTTTGTAGTTTAACAACATTTTCATGATGCATTATAATGCACTCATAAAGCATTATAAACAAGGTTATAAATATTTATAGAAAGGCATATGTCACAGTCTAGGAAGGAAAATGGAAGGGGTTTTATTCAACAAAACACAATACAAAAGGGCAAAGAAACCAGACCGCAAGGGGTCAAAACACAGCAGGGAGAGCACGGGGAAACACAGGGATCACACAGACAATAATACAATGACCAGACTGGGGAGCTCACGAGGAGGAGGCACTATATACACCACAGATGAGGAGCAGACGAGAGGCACCTGGGATCATCCACACGAGGGCTGAAACGAGAGGCCGGGTTAAACGAGGAACAGGTGTGGCTCATTAGCGCCACACCACGGGGAACACAGGGGAAAAAGGCATGTGGGGCGTGACAGCATAATACATTATAGCCTTGTATATCTTGAATTATGACAAACTTATGAAGCGCTCATCTATAATGTATATAATATAGGTACCTTTATAATGTAGTACAAAGTGAAGTACAATATTAATGCTTATACCGACCATTATAGTGGTTATACTAAATGTTACCAAAATACCCTTACTCCTAATGGAAATACTACCTCCAACCATACTTTGAGAAATGAGTGAAAATAATAATGGACTATTAAGAAATATTTTTTTGCAAAATGTTTATGCACTAGAACACATTATCTCCTTTAATGTATAAAAAAGATGCGCGAACACTTCTGAATTTTGAAAATTAGTAAATTCTATTATAAACACAGAAGAGGCATATCATGGTTCTTGCATGATTTATAACAATACCTCAGTATTCACATCACTAGTCTACCTTCAGATGTTGGCAGAAAAAAAAAAAATCATTCCATGTGAATATATTAAGATGCTCATTATTTACCCCTTAAGGTCTGTAACAAGTAATTTCAGCACCATATTTTTATACCCACTCCACATCTATCATAATTAACTGATAGTTTGGAAGATTTCCCAGAATGCAATAGAAAGTAAATAGGAGCTTCAGCAGTAGGCAGGAGGCTTTGGATCAGAGAGTTCATTAAGAAGGCATGCGATTAATTGATCTGCATGGTTATTTTGAACTGGCAGATACGTGATAATCTCCCTTATTCTGTCCAATGCCCAAGTGTCATCATTTCTGAGTGGAGAAAACATGGTTAAATGCCAACTGTTGGCATTATCAGTCCCTAATTATGCATTTCAGGGGCATCTAATTGCTTGTCCACTCAACACAAAAGACACATTTAATGACTGTGCTCTTCTAATGAATTATGGCAGTCCTGCCATTTGCTGCAGGTATGTAGATGTTCTTCAAGCAGTGCTGGCCACAGTTACTGTAATGCCTTGATTTTCAAATGATTACCCAAATTAAACAGTTTCACAGAAAAAAAGTAACATTTATTGCATCCATTAAGCTAGGTCATCGCTATAGTATTTTTGAATGCCTGTGATTTTGGCAGCCTTTTAATTAACATATTAATTAACTTCAGCCAACAGTGACATGGTGAGACTATGATGTCACACAACCAGGCCTGTCAGTGTTGGTTTCTATTCCCAGCTCTGTGTGTGAGCCATTTCCATGTTCTTAAATGTATTTTTCTGGGTACATATCATTAAAAATTGCGTTAATTTTTTTTGCCAACAATTTGTTGTAGTATAACGGCAGCTGTAATTGCAACACATCCAGGTTGTATGAGGCGTTGTCATCATAGCAGTTACTTGCAGACTCACCGTGCGGCCAGTAGATGGCACAGTGTGGTTTTCTATGATTCTCGTCCTCCTCTATTTCTCCATTCCTTATTTTTTTTTTTATCCGCTCTCAACATTAGCTTGCTGGGATCAGCTGCCAAAAGCCATTTGTGTTAATAAATGACCAAAGTTAGTCCCGGTGACATTTCAACATTCAGGAGGTGAAGGTGAAGAACCCGTTGAGCTTTGATCTTGAATGAAGTTTGTCAGAATTTAACAGACCTGGCCTATATATATATATATATATATATATATATATACACACACACACACACACACACAGCATATGTTTGTGTGCGTGTGTCTGTGTGTGTGTACACACACACACACCTAGAGCGTTTGCAGATGACATCCCCCACTCCCCCACATCTTCTGTGAGCATCTGTCTACGGCTTGTTGTATCGCTCTCCGATCCTGCGGTGATGTGCGGGGGGGATGGGTCCTGCTGGGACGGCAGCACCTTCTGTTGTAAAGTTTGGTGTGACATGCGGTCAGTGAAGTGGACGAGACCTGTGTCGGGTGTCAGTTGCGGCTGAACACAAACACTGGAAACAGCAGCAGCGTTTGCTGTATTTAATACTGCTAATAGTCTAACTCGCCCCTTTTCACGCTTAATCCGATGTGAAGTTAAGTGACCGAAATGATGTGAATGTGCTTTTTAGTTTTGAAGCACGCAGTTACAGTCTGTTCTTTCATTATAGCAAGACTGGGGTTTTCACGCCTTTCATTCACGTTAAATATGAATCATTTTAAACAGTCTTCTGCAGCTCAATACCATTTAACACTCCATGGTTTAACTGCCACTAAGCAGTCGTGTTAAATGCATGCAGTGAGCATAAAACCTGGGACAAATTCAGAGATAAACCCAGCTGAAATGTACATATAACAAGCAAAAATATTCCTGCCATATACTGTATTTGTTATTCAATATGGACATTTTTATGTGTTGTCAAACATGATTTGTTCGATGAGTAAAGCTTTATGTTATAGTCAAATTAAAAATTAATAAAATCGTTTTCTGTTTAACATAAATCTCACAAAAGGTTCAACATTATGAATTCCCTCACCCCATCAGTGAGGATTTTTGTTGCTGCTGAATTAAACCACGATTAACATAGTTTTTTTCTTGTAAATTTTCACTCATCATGATTTAAACGCCTAAATGTACTTTACATTCAAAGATCAATGAATGTACCATCCTCTCCCTCTCTGAAACACACTTGGAGGACGGCAAAGAGAGCACCTGGCTAGTATTTGCTGCCTCTCTCTCCATGTGGCATAATAATGATCTCTTCAAACACCTGCTTTTTATCCACTTCACTGAGAATGGAAATCTAGCTAAATTCATAGCAATAAACATAACTGCAAACAAGCTGTGGTGCCTCACTTGTTTCTCATTGGCAGTTGCTGCTCTGTCTGGTTACAAACTACACAGATTAAATAAGGCACACTTACATGTATACAGTATAAAAGTAAAATTATTATTTATGGGTAAAGTTGACACTAATATTATGATATTAAAATATTCTTGATGTATGCATTCATATATACATATCATGTATACATTTGCCCTGCCAAAAAAAAAGTCGCCATTTGAATTTTTCGTTGGACTGCCTTTAGCTTTGATTATGGCGTACATTTGTCATGGCATTGTTTCCACAAGCTTATGCAACATCTCACCCTTTATTTTC
>JAODJU010000095.1:25870209-25899885 GCA_026776725.1 Gnathonemus echidnorhynchus | reverse complement strand
TATCGCTGCATAACGTTGCTGAGCTGTAATAATGATCCAGTCATTGGTTCTTAAGTATTTGCTGATATAAATTCAAATGATGACTTTTTTTTTTGGCCGAGCAGTGTACATTTACGTTTATATATGCCACTTATTTTTTGGAAGCTTATAAACTATAACACAAATATAAATTGTTTTAAAATCTGTCTTTTTTTTAAAAAAAAAAAAAGAACAACCAACATATAAAGCAAGCATTCAGTAATAGTACAATAAAGTGTGTGTTAGGTTTGTGATTATATGTATGACTTACCTATACTGGGTGGATGAGGTTTACCAATGAGAAGTTCCATCACTTTTTTAGATACTAGTTCTGTCTCATTTGGTGCTTCTTAGCCTCCCTGAAATATTAAACTGGGTTGTGACCTGGTGCAGAAGATGACTGCAGCATGTGTTTTAAATCCTTTTCACATGGTTACAGGCGGTTCAATCAACCATATTAATTGTTGCAACTGCTCAACAGCAGCCTGCTTACATTCCTTGCAACACTGGCTCACTTTCTAAAAGACTAAAGCTGTTTTTCGAAACCACATACTGAATACAGCATCCTGCAGACTGTAACCAGTATATACTGTACACTGTGTTCTATTATTCAGTGTAGTAATCAGTTTGCCTGATTTTTCGTAGTTTTGTAGCATACTACATTTTCATGAACTTCCCATAAGCCTTTTAAATCCATAATGACCATTTCCCAGAGATAAGACATCGTTTAAACACAACTCATTAGTTGTTCCATGGAAAATGGTCAAATTCAACAAAATGATTATTACAAATAAAATCATTTAAAATATTAACAATGATTAACTTGCCTAAAGCATCACATCTAAAGGCTCATGTGTATTGAAAGGACGAGTACATTGAGATGTGTAGTAATTTACATGATTGAATAATCTTACAAAGGCAAGCAGAGCAAACAACTACAGATACAGAAACTTAATAAGAATGTAATGCTTTAATACATTGCAAGTCGTAAGTTGGCAATACATTTACACATAATAAGACATAGAAAAATTAATCAAAATGACAGTAACATTTAGTCTGTCCTCTTACACTTACAGGCTGTGATTAGAGGGCAGTAGGCCTATTTGTGGTTAAATCCCAATACTCATGTTCAGTGTGTATGCCTGATAGTTAAATAACCCATGCCCTGCCTATGGGAAATGTAATAGGGAAATGTTAGCAGCTAATGTTAGTTAGCTCGCTGATGCGCATAGACCTGCTGACTTGTTTAGTCCAATTAGTCTGATGTTGGTTCGTTGTATTTTGCCCTCCCTTTTAAAACTGAGAATAATAATAATAAAAAAGAAAACTGAATAAAAGTTTCAACAAATTCTTTTTATTCTGAGGCTGTAAGGTCTGCCATTTTTTCCCAAGTTAAGCAGACAAAACAAGGCTGAGACAATCTGTCACTTTGCATTGTGGGATGTGGTAGACTGGTCTTATGCATACTGGTGATATTTTCAAAATCAGCATGACATCTGGGTATGTTTGGCATAGTGCAAATTTCACATTTTTCACATACTGCATGTGACATACTACTTTTTGGTCCAAATCAGTATTTACAAGTAGTATGGTATGCGGTTCAAAAATAGATTCTTGATCTTGCTTACTACAAGCCTATCTTTCATATTTGAGTTAAGATAGCAGGCTTAGTATCCAATCCAAAGTTTATGCTACTGTAACCCAACAAGACTCTTTTATGTTAAAGGTTAATCTTCTCATTATACACAACACCTTCATATTTGAATTTGGGTGTGCACTGAGACAAAGCAGTGGCAGCTTTGCACAACGTGATCAATAGCGATTCAACCTTTTTGCGAAACACTTCACCATATGTTACTTCTTAGTGGAGATCTAATAATGGAATTTTACTGGGGTCACTCTTGACCCATTAAAATTTCTAGTTTTCTCAGACTGACTGAATTCATACTTTAATTCCGGCGTTCCATTGAAGAGGCGCTCAATTGCTCAAATTATAGCCAATGCACATTTCAATAATTTCAAAAGCCACAGTGTTGTTTGAAAGGCAAAGTAACTATTTTGAAATGCATAGCCTTGCCTTTATTTACTATGTCACTGGACGTAGTCTGTAGTGCTTCTTATTTCTAAGATTCAAATGGCACAATTTATATAATGCTGCATTGTCATTTCTGTGCCTGACTACATTTATACTCTAACATAGAATGGCTGGTGTGTAACTTATATACTCCCATAAGTATCATCATAGTAATGCTTGTGTAACATGCCTGTCTGTGAATTGAACCACATACAGATGGTACATACTGGTCCACTACTGTGCAATTCTTAATCTAGTAAGCGTGAAATCAGCCATGAACTGACTTCCAGGGAGACAGCAAATGAGTCCCTTTGGTGTTAACTGAAGCCAGTGTTTTTCCATGTAAAGGTTATTGATCAGACAGCCTGTTACCACCCTTCATGCACCCCTGGGTGGGCTATATCTCTGAAATCTCCTACGAGTCATAACAAAAAAACAATAGTTGCCAACATTGGTCAGCTGTCTGGAGTGAGATTTTCACTTCAAGACCAGTCTGCACACACATTTACATGTATGTAAGAGTGTTTTTTACCTAATAAATAGTATGTAGGGTTTGAAAACTACCCCAATGCTTTTGATGTAGCTAATATTAGGTTTATAATGGAATAAAATGTATTTGCCGTAAGATTTCTTGCGTGAGCATTAGAGTGTGAAAGCGTGAGAGTTGCCAGTCCTGTAATTCATTACCTCTGCATTGGAAACATGCATCCTTTGCCTGTTTCTTTCCATTTCAGGCCTAACAACCATGATTTTGTAGCTGAGTATAATACCGTCTTTGAAATACCACATATGTCATTAAATGAAAATTTGTTCTCATAAGGACGTAATTTAACCAGAACACCTTTCCCTTCATTATTTGATGCCACTGAAATCATTGTGGTCCAGGGTTTTTAATAAAGGGCAATGTGATGCCATGTAAGAATGGTGAAATTTCAGACAACCTGGGAGAGGAGATGATACAGTGCTCTTAATACCCTTGTATTCACCCCCCCATATTATAGGTATCCTTCACTGGAAGCCCGGATTACTCTTGTCCCCAAGCAATATCTTAGATGTGTGGAATTTGATATTTCCTCGATGTGAACTAGCTTCGCTGTTCTTTTTAGAATGCCAGACTGCCACCCCCATCTGTTTCAGCCGTACAATCATCCATTTGTTTATACCTTAATAAAGTATGTAATATACTGTAATAAAGTAATATATTTTCATTTCGGTGAATCGTTAGTTTGTTGAATCTGAATAGGCTGCAGCCTATCGGATGTGTATTTGAATATGGTCCAAGTATCAGCACGTATTTTCAGATTGTTTCAAAGACAGCTGTCATAATCACTTGCTATAAAGACAGAACAATGTGTGATGTGTAATCTCTTGGGGATTTAATCAAATTTGATCATTTTGCTTTAGGGATGTATTGGAAATTATTTATGAACTATTAAAATATTGCAGACTATAGGATAGGTGCTTTTATTCTAGGTTTAAAAATAGAAATACACATTTACTCAGTCCTGTTAGTGACTAATTAGCACACGCTGCTATGCCTGGGGTCAATTTACCTTTGAGTGAAATACAGTATGAGGATATATATCAGTTGTCATACTACTTAATTCATGATTTAATTTAAGGGGTGTATCTCAGAAATATGCATTTATCATAGTAATAGAACTGATCATCATTTTATTTTGAGAATGAAAAGTGAAAAGTTGTCACCTTATCACTTATGAAAAGAGAGTAATTAAAAAGACCTCATTGGCACTATTTTCTAGAATATCTTATCATTCAAAGTAATTGTTGACCAGTAAAAATTGCAATGCAATTCATATTATTAGTTTGTTGGCCTGTGTAACTTACATTTGAAGCATAAAATTGTACATAATATCCATCCGTCTACCATAATCACTTTTCCAGTACAGTGTTGTAGTGGGTTTGGAACCCATCCCAGGAAGCGCAGGGCATGAGCCAGGGGACACCTGGGACTGGATGCCAGTCCAGAATCAAACAGCGGGTGATGCATTGACATCAGTTTACCTAGCTGCATGTTTCTGGACTGCAACAGGAAAGCGGAGTACGGTATTTGGTGGAAAAGCTACATACAGTGTCAGTCAGAGGTTTGGACACACCAACCCATAGAAAGGTTTATTTATACTATTCTCTTATTTCTACTATTTGTATCTTATTTTATAACCATTATGAAGACATCAACACTATAAAATAACATATATGGATTAGGTACTGAACAAAAAGTATTAAATATAAAAAAATGTTTGGAGGGGGGTAGCTCTTTGGTGTGGGACTCAGTAGGTTGGTGGTTCAAATCCCTGGGTTGACAGAGTGATCCCGCCATTGGGCCGTTGAGCAAGGCCCTTAACCCCAATTGCTCCAGGGACTTGCTGACCCTACTGTCCCCCCTACTCCAGTTCCATGAGGTGGCCTTCTGGGATGCTCTTCCAGCTGTCCTGAAGGAGGTCCCCCATATATGCAGAACAATCATGGAGCGATTTTACTTGTCACTGGTCAAACTCCTCTAGAACCATTTCTCCTGTGATTAGGTCAGGTGGCCAGATCACGGGATGTGGCACAATCGCTCTGCTCCGTAAGCAACTTGGCATGTCCAAACTTTTAACTGGTACTGTATGCTACACACATGCTAGATATATTAATAGGCATAATTTGTCATTCTGATAACCCTACATGAACATTTGTCCTTCAGATACACCTAACACTCAAGTAACATCCTGCAGTTTATTCTAGTGCATAAGTGTCACTCTCGCGTTGCAATACAATCCTGTCTAGTATCTATTATTATCATGGGTTTTCTTTTAATTCTGGCTGCAATGAAAAGGCAATGAATTATGCAGAGGGTGGTAATATGGTTAGTATGGCTTATAAGTCTATAAAAGTGCATGTCAAAAGAGCAAAATCTCACTAAAATACAAATTTCACTAATAAACAAGACGTCATATTTGGCACCCATGCCTAATAAAGTAAATTAAATAAAACAACATATGTACCCAAAGTTCCTCAGAAATAATTTAATAAATCTGTATATGCATCTACCTCATTGTTTAAGCCACAGAATTGCTCTCCAAATCACAATGCAGCAGAAATGTACAGTAATCACAGATAGTAATATGAGTAAGGAATTGAATAGGTCTGACAGCAGTTCTGTGGTTTTGCACTAGGATAAAGGGGACAGAGACATATAACAGATAGATGCTAACATATCCTATGGTTTCAACCTCCTTGACTGGATGGAATAGAAAGTCAATGGTCATGTTTTCAATGAAAGAATAGCCACAATTATTACCTCTGGTTACTGTAATTTACAATGCAATAATATTCAAGGGCCCAGGCAGCCTGCTTTTCAATAATGCAGAAGGTAATATTTGTCATGTTGCCGAAATAGATAATGGAATAGATGCTCCTGAAGAAAAGATCATACGCAACAAAGCTCTGATGAAGAAAGCATTAAACAGAAATTAAAAGTAACCAGCAAAACCCCCTGCCAGTTAAGGAAAGCAATTAAATTCTTGCCTTGAATAGAAGGGCTAAGGTAGCAGACCCAAGAAATGGCTCACTGAGCTGTTCTGTAATTTAAGCTGTCTAATTGAAAAATAAATGTGTGGGTTATTTGTAGCTGATATGTAAAAGCAGAACTACCATATCCCTTCATATTTTTGTGCCTTTAATCCAGTCTGTGAGAGCTAATGCACTGAATCACGCTGGGGTCATCAGTCATTATTGTGCTGTACTTCCAGGGCAATCTTTTCCATGTTGTGCTAGATTATTATCACTCCAGTAATGCAGAACTCATACTGATACCGCAGTCCACTATTACCGCACAGCAGAGACATAAATGTAATATATGCCAATATAATGACTGTGCTTGTGTAGGATAACCAAAAAGATAAAATAATAAGCACGACATGTCATTTGTCTTTCATGGGCTTCGCCATCATTTAATACGTCGTTATAAGGTACTGGAAAACTGTGAAACTATTCACAATAAACAATAAACACAAGCACAATACCAGCAACTGAGTAAAGCATCTGTAATTTGCCCTTCTTCACTAATGCCCTCTGTAAAGTTGATAAAATAACCAAACCCTGTGCACATTTAATGATTCTTGCCTAGGATAAGCGGCTGGAAGATGGACACATGGATTTGTGTTTGAAATATGTACACAAGAAAGTACTATATACACACAAAATAATCAAAACATGCAATCAATACATTAGTCTTTCACTCACGGTTAGTAAGCGATTAATTCTATATCTACGTTAGAGAATGATGGTCCAAGGCTTTGTCCTAGTGCTCCCTGTCTCTCTGTATGGCTGTGAGACATGGACGCTATCCAGTGACCTGAGACGAAGACTGGACTCCTTCAGTACTGTGTCTCTTTGGAGACTCCTTGGGTACCGCTGGTTTGACTTTGTGTGGAATGAGCGGTCGCTCAGGGAGTCCTGAATGAGGCACATTACCTGCGTTGTGAGGGAGCGTCAGTCACGGCGATACGGCCATGTGGCGCATTTCCCTGATGGTGATCCGGCTCTCAGGATCTTGGGAGGTCACCAATCGGGATCCTGAGTTGCTTCATCGTGTGGTTGGTGCAGCAGCGTGCTGTACAAGTGCAATGCTCCCCAATCTGACCTTACCTGACCTATTGTAACATAGTGATTCTTTTTCTCATTTCCTTTATGTACTAACCATCACCAAGTCTGTTCATGGGCTCCTTTGTCCTGTTAATGAAAAAAATTGTTTTTATGTTTAAGAAACAGGGGGATATTTCTTGCTTGCCACTATTGACCTTCAGAAATAGGGCCTTATTTCTGCACTAATCAAAATGCACTGAAAGAGCCAACAGATGTTCCAAATGTTAGCATTTATGTTGCTTGGGCACCCCCTAGTTTGTCTGAATCATGTTGTCACATAGCTTTAAACATCTTAATTACTGGTGTGTGGCCTGACATGCGGATCCTCAGAGTTCATTATAAGCTTTGCCGGAAAAGATGCTTTAGTGAAAAAGATTTTATTGAGAGGAACTAAGCAAGTCCAGGCAGATTGTTGTTTTAAAATTTAAAAGTCTATAACAGAACATGACTGCAGCCATATACAAACACACTGAATTGAAGCAAATCTAGGAAAATTTGGATCTATAATGTAAGGATTAAATTAAATTACTTCCTGCAAGAAGAAAGGGTTTTGAAATAAGATGTCTTTTTTGAATTAATCTGTGTTACTATCATTTTGGAATCCTTATAGATTCTGAAATGAAATATCAACTTCAATTAAGTATCTGTACCGGTCTTTTCTTTTAGTAGTTAATTTTCACTTTTTATCATGAATAAATATTTCTGACTGAAATAGCTAAGATGTTTTGCAAAAGTTCTGCTTTTAATGATGGAATGTCTACGCTGATCCATGAAAATGAGATTTAAGTCACCATTTCTTACAACAGACAATAAAAACACAGTAAGGATGAGTTATGGGGTCATTAGTAGAAGGAGGTTATACACTGATAATATTTGCTGAAGTTCCATCCCAGAGAATGTAGTAGTTAATTAGAACCAACACAGCTTTCAAAACTGATAAACTAACAAATACGTACAAATAAAGACCTTAATTTACCACAATGTCATATATGTAATGTTTCCATTTTATTTAAAACACTTTAATTAAAAAGTATGAAATCCCTAATGGGAAAATAATGATGTTGACACAGGCTGCAGGCAGAGTGGAGGGATTAAATTAATTATGGTTTTGTTCTCATACTTCATCTACAAACTGTTTTTTTTATTCATTTCTTGTTTATTTCACAATTTTCTATTCCCTCCTTTTTATCCAGAGTTTATATTTTTATGATTCAACATTAAATCATTATAACACACTCCCACATCCACACCGCATAACAGGAAATAATTTGCCTGATCAATTTGTAATACTCCCAACACAGAGAGACACTGAATAGTCTGGACGATGATAAGTTAAAATGCCCTTGATTTGAGCCTAGACTATCATCTGAGTGGGACTGAAAGTTAAGAAACTGGATTCTCTGGATGTTTTGGAGGTAATAGCAGCAGAAGCAGCAAAAGAGGAGTTCTGGGAGAACAACAGATCAAGGATAAATTTAAGGCAAGCACTGTACCTGTATCAAGATCTCAAGGTCCCTGTGGAAGGTAAGGAAGACTGATTCATTAACTGTGTGCCAAACTAAGCAGAAATGGATAAAAATGAGGAAGGCCAGAGAGGTAGCATGGGACAGAAAGGATATATGGAATGGAGACTGGACTTTACCAGTCATATCTACTACACCAAGGGAGGTATCTGAAGAGAATGAAGTCTGGGGCTTCAAAAAGAATGAAAATGGGCTGGGATAGACATGTGACGTGTGGGTCAGAGTAGATTTGTATTTTAACAGCAACTTGGACAGTTCAGATATTTTCCAGTCGATGCCCAGAGTTGGATTGAGTTGGGTTGATGTGTAGCTTCAAGGCAGCAGGTATATGAATGTGGAGAGAGAGCACAAGCTTTGGCAAGGCTGACAGGCACGTGGGAAAAAGCTTCAGAGGGAAAATCTGGGCAGAGGGGGACAGGGGAGCGAAAACGAGGTGAAGCAGAGGGCAAACTCAGACACAGGTACACCAGGAAGAACAGGGATCATGTGGATGTCCATACTGTATGTATACAAAAATTGAGGGGTGTCCCCTACTATGGCTAGTGGTTCTGCTCACAGTGCTACCAGATGTACTCTTAACATTTTCAAAAGCTCAGCCTCTTGGAATCTCCTTGCGTATATTCAAATAACTGTTCTACTTCTGTCCAAATTCCCATCTTACTGCACCGTCCTCCAATGTGTTCAGGATTGACTGACTATCCACCCACCTGCCAATGATTTGGTTACAACCAGCAGATGTTTTCTCCCAGGACAGCTGGATGCCTCTTTTCTGCATGAAATATAAATATACCACCGTTACAAAGTGTGGTAGCCCTCTGACTCTGACTCAACATGATTACAGACTGTTAATCTTGCAAAGCCACACACCTGGCTTGTAAATTACCTTTCACTTAGCTACGCCTGTCTGTTTTTATTCAGCAGTGCCTTTAGCTCACCTCAAATGATGCCTTCAGAGATAGAGAAGCCTATTTGGCATCAATACCTCCAAAAATCCTATCCACTCTATTCGGCATACCCATCAAATCCATCCCCTCTGAACAAAGGCTGCTCCTAGGCATTGGGCTCCACTGTCATATGTACCTTAGAGTGTTATTGCCATGCTGGGCTGTCTGGATTTGATTGCAGATGGATGACACTTATCTCGTCCCCTAATCCTGCAATAGAGTTACTGTTGTATACAGTCACGACTAACTGTAGCTGAAATAGAGGAAAAAAGATCAGAGACGCCATGACCATAGTGTCTTCTAACCAAGGGCATCACTGAAAGACAGCTGTCTACTCATTTCTCTGTACATGAGACTCCGGAATGACCTTACTGATAAATCGCTCAAACAGTGTTGCCGTATCAGTACCGTCGAAGCTCTATCATGCAGGTTTGATGCCTTTGCTAGCCTTTGCTAGCCTTTGATGCCTTTGCTAGCACACTGTTTGACCCCAACGACTGGTGACAGCTAACGAGGTGAATCCAGGCCACTGCATGAGCTTTATGTTGCGGTGCAGTGAGTAATGAGCTGTGCAGCTTTGGGGATTTGTTGACACTACACAGCCGACTTCACAGATCAGTCTATTTATTCAAACAGAGAAGTACATGGTGAGTTACCGTATAGTTAGTGAAATCACTCTCTCCCATTAACCAGCAGCCTTAAAATGGTAGAGGTTAACCCAGAGCATGCTTGGTAACAGCAATTATGGAAGATGGATATTATTATTATTATTATTATTATTATTCACAGTCTATGGTTTATATCACACGCGATTGCTTTAAGACTACAAGCAAAACAGGGCCATTGGAAAAATTGCCAAAAGAATTGAACTAGTCAATGTTTAAATGTAAATTAATTTTATTTGCAAATAAAAGTGTAATCTATCTTACTAATTGAATCACTTCACCGGAATTGTTTTCAACAATATACACATTCATTTTCCCTTTGAAACCAGAATGCAGCCCAGACTCCCACTGATGCCGTGCTTCTGTTTAAGTCTATGGGAGATTCTTGTACGCTTTGTCTAGAAGGAGAATAGATGATGCTTATTAGTGAATATGCTCTGATTGTGTGTTTTTAGAGTCCACCCGGAGGCTGTACTTCACCGGGAGTCTCTGAGAGCATCATACATAGTTTTTGCTCAGGCAAGTTGATCGGATAATTAGACTTGCCGTCATATATTTCAGACCTGCCTGGAAGTCAGGCTTCTCTCCACAAAACAGGGTAAATTACTAATGTTATTAATGCTCACGATTGACCACTTTCACACGGCACTGTCAGTGTTTGATCACAGTATTCATTCACTGACTGTGTCCCATTTCAGGGTTGTGGTCTTCTAAGGCTCTGAATGTTACTAATATTGCAGAGTCATTGCCATTGAGTTTTGAATTTGATTAATTTTCAAGTTCACTAATTTTTAGTATAATAGTTTAGTAGTTAACTTGCTAACTAAGCTGTGTGTGTTCAAGCTGAGCTAGAGGCTTTGAAGCAACATGGCAGACACTGCAGCCAATGTTGACTTCATTCTAAAAAGTCCTTTGATAAAGGAGAGCAGGATTTACATCTAAGTAGCAAACCTACTAAAATAAGATAAATAACACCTTTTTAGGTCATACTGCCAACTGTCCACATTGTGTTTCCCCATTTTAAAAAACATCATCCACCCCTGGTATATATGGTATTCTGATTATCAAATGAGTAATCAAATAAAAATTAAATAAATAAATAAAGGAATGCGAAAAAGGCAAAAAGCATACAATGACGAACATAACAGGCTTACTCAAATGTCTTTTCTAATATACCACTGCATTTACCACTGCATTTTCTAATATGATATTTGAGATTGCAAGCCTGCTTGAATCAGTGGTGCTTTGTAAGCATCTCTGCAGTGTGCCATCTTCAGCCTCATGATTTCTGATAGAAGCTTTCCTCTAATTTTTAAAATCCCCCCTCTTACCTCAGTACCACGCATTACCGTGTCATTTTGTTACAGCCAAGCCATACTTGGGGTCTGTTGTCAAGGACGTCGGATATTCTGGGACATTGAAAAATAGGGCATTTATTACTGATGTGGTTTTATTGGGAGCGCCACATTTGCAGGTGTCAGGCCAATTTGGTGTCTGCAGTGACGGATGTTGGCAATATGAGGTCCATATTCTGCTGAAGCAGAGCCGAGAAAAGCTGTCCAAACTTTCATCCCAAATCCTCTCAGAAAACCTACCCGCTTTCAGTGTTTAGACCGCAGTCCTGCGAGGCACCGGTTTTTCTAGACTTCTGATATCTAGGGAACAGCTCTTTCTGTCACAGTGCAGGTGAAGGAGGTAGTTAATGAGGCAATTCTGACTTTGATGGTGCAGTCTGCCTTGGGGGCTTGGAGCAGATGTGCTAGTTTACATAAGGATCAAACTCAGCCGTACTATAGTGAAGTTCCAGCTTTTGCTGCACGTGGTGCATGATGCTGGGAGATGTGCTGCTAATGAATGGTGGCTGGAATTTGGCAGCCAGATGAACACAGCTGATCAAAAAGCAGCTTTTGGGCGTGGCCTCCTCAGAGCAGTACCGCGGCCTGCTCCTTTCAATTTTTGCAGGCCAAGCCTTGCTAAAGTAGAACGTTATTTACAAGTAGAATCCTCAGCTCTCTGGGAAAAGTGAAGAAAAATGCTTTCATTTCTTATTTTGTTTGTTTTTATTTTTCCTGAAGGAATGCACTTCCAAGATGTTCCAAATATGCAAATGGACAATAGAAATGACTGGTCACAGCCATGTCAAATAAGTTTCAAGGTGAAAAAAGAACAATTTATAAGACCCATGACCCTGGCACAGTAAAATCCAATTGTTAATTTGCTGAATGTTTGTTAGCCTGCAGCGTGTTAGTTACTGAATACTGTGGATGGTTAGCTTGCACTATCTAGCCAAATGTTATTGGACACCTCATCACACCTACTGTATATGTGCTTATTGAACATCCCATTCCATAGCCATGGGCACTAATATGGAGTTGGTCCTTCATTTGCTGCTGTAGCAGCTGCCACTCTTCTGGGAAGGCTTTCCACTGGATTTTGGAGTGTGGTTGTGGGAATTTGAACACATTCAGCTACAAGGGCATTAGTGAGGTTCGGACACTGATGTTAAGCAAGAAGGCTTGGCTCGCAGTGGGCTTTCCAAATTATCCCAGAGGTGTTCAGCGGGATTGAGGTCAGGGCCCTGTGCAGACCAGTCAAGCTGTTCCACGCCAACCTTGCCAAATCATGGATTTATGGACCTTGCTTTGTGCACATGGCCATGCTGGAACAGGAAAGGGCCTCTCCAAAACTGTTGTCACAAAGTTGGAAGCACACAGTTGTCTAACGTGTATTTGCATGCTGACATATCAAGAGTACCCTTCTTAGAACGATGGGGCCTAGACCAAACCTAATATGTGGCATCATGCACTCATCTGCCAAACCAAAATTCATCCATCAGCCTGGCAGATAGTAATATGTGATTCAACACTCCAGAGAATGCATTTCGATTGCTCCACAGTCCAATGGCAGTGTGCTTTACACCTGTCGCGCTGCGAATAGCAACTTGGCCATGGAAACTCAATCCATAAAGCTACCAATTTCTCACACTGACTGTACTTTTTGAGACACTTAGATGCCCTGAATCTATTTGTCTCAACTGTGAAAAGGTGATTTTTATGTGACACATGCTTCAACACTCTGTGGTCCTGCCCTGCCAGCATGTCCTACCTCTTCATGGCTGAGTTTGGATGCTCCTAGATGTTTAAGAACATAAGAAATTTACAAACAAGAGGGGGCCATTTGGCCCATCAAGCTCGTTTGGGGAGAACTTAACTAATAGTTTCCACTACACAATAACAGAATGAACAGTAGCCTAGTGCTGGTATAAAAGGGCAGGACATTGATGAGCTGATTTGTTGCAATGGAGGCATCCTATGATAGTACCACATTTAGTGGCCCTTCAGTATAACCCATCCTATTACCAGTGCTTGTCTGTGGAGATTTTCATGGCTGTGTGCTTTAGTTTGTGCACCTGCTAACAATGAGTGTAGAAGAAACTGCTGAGCTCAATAAGTAGAAGGGATGTCCACATACTGTACATAGGACAGATATAAAGTTACTATTATTTCTTTAAGGTCATTCTGAGGTTGCCTACAACTTGTCGGTTATATAACAGGAAACACTGTGAAATGTATACACTGTTTACAGTTATTCATTTTGAAAGTTACATGGGTAAGGTTGATGTCAGGTTTTCTGTCAGTGTACTGAGGAAAACAAAACTGGTGCTCGTGGGACAATAAATGTTTCCTCAGACAACACAACAGCAACAACGTGGGACTTACTCATCACAAGACTCTAGATGAGACACCCCGATGCCTCAGAGCACTTCAAACACGTGATTCTGCACATTTCCCACCTTCACCTAGTATGTGGACTGTCACAAAAGAAAGAAGAGGATAATTGTCCTGATGTACACAAATGTCAAAGATTCATACAGTTTCACTGCCCTTCCACCCCTTGGAAGATCAGATCACAACCTAGTATACCTCCATTCAGGATATAAGTCACTGATGCCGAAGCAGCCAATCACTACAAAGGCTGTATAAAGGTGATCAGAGGAGAACATCATAGTCCTGCAGGACTGCTTTGAAACAACCAACTGGGAGGTTTTCTGTCTCACAGACTATATCAAGTTCTGTGCTGACAGCATCATCCCCAAAAAGTCTGTATTCTATTTCCCCAACAATAAGTCCTGGGTCAAATGATGAAAGACATCAATGCCCTTCTTAATAATAAGAATGAAAACATTCAGGTCCGAGCAACAAGGATGGGGCAAAGAGGGTATAGAGGGAGCTATCAGTCAAGATCAGAGAGGTGTGAAGGGGCATGAAGACCATTACTGGCAGCAAGACCAATAGCCAGGTGACAGAGGGCAACATGGATAGAGTCAATGAATTCAAGCTGTACTTTGACAGATTTGACCGTTCGCCTCTGTTGAACTCTGGAGCTGCCCCTCCAGCAGCTCCTAGTACTTCCCTCCCCCACTTACTACAGCTATCAACACTTCATCTGTCCTGTCATCTCTCCACCCAGACTGTAGTGGCTAAGAGTCCCCCTCCCCCCCACTACCCTGGCTCTCTGTCCTACACCTACATCTGTCACCTGCTGTCCCATCATCTCCAAGGACCAAGTGAGCAGAGAGCTGTGTGTATTCTACCCAGGAAAAGCAGCTGGTCCTGATGGCGTCAGTCGTAGGGTACTCATGGAGGGTGTTGTAGGGTGATCTGCACCATATTTAACTTGAGCCTCAGACTGAAGAAGGTGCTGACACTGTGGAAAACTGCTTACATCCTGTGCCAAAGAAGGTGCATTCCAGTGCCCCATTTGATTATGACCTTTGAGAGGCTGGTCCTGGAAATACTAGACCCCTAGTTAGGTTGTCACTTGGTCCCTTTCTATTCGACTACCAGGAAGATGCCATCATCTACATGCAGTGCCATGCCTACTCCCACCTGGACAAGCCAGAAGGTACTGTGTGGATCATGTTCTTCAATTTCTCTGATGCCTTCAATACTATCCAGCCAGTCTTGCTTGGGAGTAAGCTGTTGGCTATACAGGTGGAAGCTCTGCTGGTGCATGGATTATGGACTATCTGACCAGATGCCCACAGTATGTTTGTCTTCAGGGTGGTGTGGCTGAGAAGGTGCTGAACACTGAGGAGTGCAGCAGGGACCAGTGCTTTCTCCCTTTCTCTTCACCACTCTGTACCACTAACTTCAAGCACAATATTAGCCCAGCAATCTCCTGAAATACTCGGATGACTCTCTTAATACACTCTTCAGCTGTACTAGGGATAGAGACATGACAAAGAACAGAAGGGTGGTGGACAACTTTAACTGGTACAACCGGAACCATGTACGACCTAACATTGATAAGAAGAAGGAACTGGTAGTGTACATGAGAAGATCACAGTCTCTGGTTGCCCCTCTGTCCATTTAGGGAGATGAGGTGGAGATTGTACAACATTATAAGTATCTGGGTGCCCACCTAGATAGCAAGCTGGACAGTTGTAGGTACTGCTCTGTACGAGAAGAATCAGAGCAGGCTGCTTTTCCTGTGGAACCTCAGTTCCTTCAGAGTAATACCACACGGTGGATGTTCTATGAATCAGTGGTAGCTGCCTTCTTTGCTGTTGCTGAGGCATCAGTGTGAAGGTGGCAGATACCACCAGACTCAGCAAGCGAGTCAGTAACGCTGGGTTAGCTCTATGGGAGGAACTGGACACTACTGAAACTGCAGCAGAGAGGAGAATGCTGTCCAGACTTTGGTTGATTATGGACAGTGCAACTCATAGAAGACAGAACATATTGTCCGTGTTCCTCGTTTTGTGTGTTTGTTTACTGAGCAGTCCATAATCACAAACGATATCCTCTGGAATAATAAAAGTTTTCTGATTGTGATTCATTCCATGCCCTACCTGCCTGAATATTAGACATGCCTGTTGCCTATTGTCTAGTTAGCCCAAGGGTATATCAGGACCTCTGTGAAGTAAAACCTCAGTGAGGTATGCAGCCTGTTCTTTCAAAAACTTGCTGTATTTTAATGTTGACTTCACATTTCGTTGGCACCTAAATATAACATTTTATAATTCCTCTACCTAGCACTGTTCAAAATTATTCTTATGTTTCTATTTACAGGTATTGTGTTTAATGATTACTTTTATTCGATTTTATTTTATGAAGCATTCTGAATTACCTCTGTGTTTGAAAATTTGCAATATAAATAAGCTTGCTTTGACTTGCCTATGTAGGACTGCAAAAAGAATGGACAGATTTGCATTTTATGTGAGCTGAGCATGCAGTTTTATTGCATTGAACATTTATGGTCATGCGGGTACCAACAACTGAGGACACTGAGGTTAGGTCTTCAGTTTTTTCTGCAACTCCAGGGCATACATACATAGGAAGATCTAACTCTATTGACTTCGATATTTAAAAAATCCTGACTACGGCCCTGTTTATGATTATTTGTGGGTGGTAACTGGGCAGGATCTCAGGCTGTGTACATATGCACATTTGCAAGCTAGTTTCAACTTATCAAGGGGACATTGCGTCCATATGTGTGTACACCAGGTTTCAATTAAATTCAACTCAGTTTTATTTATATAGCACCTTTTCACAATGTTACATTGTCTCAAAATGCTTTACATTATTCCTGCCCAAAGCCCCCAGTGAGCAAGCCATTTTCAGACCGAAAAAATGCATGCACAAATTCCAACTGTTCCTCTCCTCCAGGTAACTGCAACTTAAGAATATAAACACACTTGAATGTTGACACAACCGTAACTTGTTGAACATCCTGACAAATAAAATTGATTAAATGTGCCTTGTGTGTTTCATGAGAATAGTAAAGAAAAACCAAACCATGTATAAATGCATATAAATGAAACTTGGGTAAAACATATTCAAGGTCAAGGCGGGGTTGTCATAATACTATTGTGTGGCCGTCTCTGGCCATCACAGTCAGTCTCGTGGTGCGTGATTTTATGCTGCTGTAGCGTCTTCCTGAGGGGAGCGGTGTGAACAAGATGTGTTGGGGGTGTGTCAAAGAGGCCAGCAGAGGAAGTCAAATGAACAAGATGCCACAATCCTAATTTACATAGTCGGGATTTTAAGATTTGAGTCTCAGTGCTGGGGGCAGGCAGGTGATGGCATGCAGGTGCTTGTGCTTCCTCTGATGGCTCGATGAACAGCGGTTCAGTAGCAAGACAGGCAGGAGAGACATCACAGGCAGAAGGGCGGTCTGACTGGAGGTACGTCACAGCTAGTCGAGGTGTCGCAGGCAGCAGGGTAGGCAATATCTTGAATTTTTAGGTCTCCAGGCAGCACAGCCCAGGAGGGGTAGGGGAAATAAAAAGTGCATTAGCCAAAGTAGGGGAGACTAGAGGCAGTGCAAACAGTTATGTGAGTGCAATATGTAAAGTTTATAAATATGAATTTTTTGGGTGTACAGAATCTTCTGTTTTCCTTCATATGCATTTTTTTTCATGATGGGATTTACACAGAGTTTCATGAAGATGGCCCCTGGTTTCTGAATGTGACTTGGATTGTGTTACTTCTGTTTCTCTTGAACTTGGCCCGTGTTTTGACTGGATTATGTTTTGGTGCTTGTCAGAACCTGCTTGTTCTGTTTCATTACCATTAATAATTAGCAACTGATTTCAGGTGAATAGAAATGAAATTCAAACCATTAATGTTCCCTTCCTCACTTTCTGCTAGTCCATTTTGTGCTGCTGTTAGTGATGAGTTATTTTATCGTCTTTCCGTATTAATGTGAATGTAGGCCACTCCCATGGCTTTTATGTGGAAATTCATTTTGTTCAATAATGTATAACACATCGAAATATGCCATAGTGATAACTGTTAATGAGCATAATTAGTACTGCTAAATGTCACCTGTGCCTAATTGTTAAATTGATTAGTGCTGAATAAAAATAACTGAAATACAACATAGGTCTGAATAAGAATCATCAAAATCACACTCAAATATTGTTTGTAAATGCAAATAAAACAATTGCGATGTAGTTTCACACTGTTTGTGCGATTTTTTTGATTGTAGAAATGTAATTTATATCCCATATTTCTATCAAGTCTATCAAATTGAGGCTAATTTTCTTCAAGTGGAGAAAAGTGTAACTTGCTATGCTATTCATTTTCAAAGCGTATATCCTGTGGTTATACATGTAGTGCATCGATCATAAAATGTTTCAGTTAACTAAATTTACAAAACATTTGATAATTTTATGATAGAATTCCTTATCTGAGTTACGTTTCATTTCTTTCAGATGCTGGCCAATGTAGCTGCCAGCAGGGATAAGGTGAGTTTGGAGAATTACTTTCCTGCATTTCCTTTATTTAAATAACTGATAGTGTTTTTATCATTAATAAACACAGATATAATATTGTTTTTAATCATGAAATTCTAAAGTTGGTTCAAAAAAGCATTTATTGATGAGGGAGTTTTTTTTTTTAAAGGGATGTAAATCATTGGCCCCAAGGCGATTTGATTACAATTATTTGAGTAATGATTTGATGCATCAGAAATCTTCTTTATATTTTTTTTTCTGCCATGATTTGATTTGATTATTTTCAGAACCTAAACTCATACCTCCTTTTCACAAATATGACAATGGGAACTGAATTATACATGATTAATGGAATTCAAAGAAAGTACAATCTCACATCATTGATTTTTATTGTTGTTATTAAATAGGAAGAACATGATAGCGTAAATTGTCAAAAAGGCCAATTACTGTACAGGGAAAAAAAACACATAAAGGAAGCTCGACCAGACTGGCTGCTTTCACTAAGGTTAAGTAGTGGTGTACCAATGTGGAAATTTTGACCAGTATTAATAACCAAAATAATATTTGTTTAATACCACCAATACTAATAACCGGCTAATCTCCGAGCCACATGCCAAGGAGGGGGGAATGGAGTGGGGGGGGGATGGTTGCCGGCAGTGAAACTTGCTCAGGGGAGGAGCGAGTTCAGGACCACCTGTATCTGAATCCAGAATGGGCACGACTTAATATTGGATGTGGCCATGGTTTAACCTGGAAGTTTAACCTGGAGTTTTGTGGATATTCCCTTATAACTTTATAATCCTTTAGACTTTCTCCTTCTTGGGCTCATCAATAACTGGTGTCAGGTGAAGGGAATATTGTGTAAAGTTAATGGTTATGTGGGAGGGACAGTATGAGTAGCAGCCGATGAGCATTGTTGCTTTTTTGAAGTCCAATGAGAAAACGAAAAGAAATGCTGAAGACAGACAGGGATATCTGTCGATAGTGAGTAAATGACAGTTGCTTTCAGAAAGACATTATTTGCACTGAATACTCTTTTCACCTGGATATTTGGCTCATTCCTACTTGCTGAGCTGTCGGCCCCAGATTAGTAGACATGACATTGTTTCTTATTGTGTGGAAAATGAAAGCTCAACCTGCAGGCCAGATCTAGTGATGAAACATGTCACAGGTCGGTAGAGCTGTGAATGAGCCGACGAAATCCCTCATCCACTACTATGGAAACTGGCTGATTGTCCAACGCCATCATCTCCAATGTTGTAGTTGTTATGTTGGGCATGGTACAAAACCCACTTTTTTGTGGTAGCTTGTGAAGGGAACGGTGGCATGCTTCTACCCTCTGTAGTGCCAGGGTCACTCTTTGGGCAAAGAGTTACCAACCCTTTAGCCCCCTCTTGCTAGGGGTTTATATCCATATGGGAAACTTTTCTTCTTGCCGCAATTGGCTGAAGTTTTAAATCATTTTTTGGGGGCAAAGTTCGGCTCAGCAGGGTAAGCCTGTGCCTGTGATCGGAAAGTCACAGATTTGAGCCCAGCCTGGGTAGAGTAGTCGGGTTTGTGGGCCGGTGAGGAAGGCCCTTAACCCATAGCTCCATGGGTTTGTCTGTGAATCACGGAGAGCAAGATGGGGTAGGCAAAAAGAGAATCTCCCCACAAGGGATCAATAAAGTGTGGTTATTATTAAGGCTGCACTATACAGTACCTTCCCGTGGGAACCCAGTTTAAAATAGGTTCCTAACACCTCTTTGCTGTTCATAAGAGGCGACGAATGGAGCAGTTTCTTGCCACGAGATGTGATCCATGTCAGTGAAGGAAGATGATCCCTGAGAAATGCTGAGGTTCCTACAGTATACAGTAAATGCTGTACTTCTGATGGTGATCATATGGTCTCTTCATGGGAATGCCCTGCGTGACAAAAGAAAAGGAAATACGACAGATCGAGTGTATGACAAACGCCGAGACTCAAGAACCAGTTGGGATATTTACATCTTTTAACCTAACCAAAACTTTTGCCTCTGCACCAAAAAGTCAATGTGAGTGTGAGTGCCAGACAGACTTCACCTGGGTTACCAGAGATAAATCCTAATCAGTTGGTAGGAGTTCCTCTCTTACAAGACTAAACGATCTTAAACCCTGATTGACTCAGGTCATGCACAAACCAGACAGGCTCCAAATCATTTGCCAGACTAAATCCTGTCTAATACAAGAAGCAAAACGAAAACACACCTACAACAAAAGCAGGTCAGTATGATTGTTCAAAGACTCCACAATTAAGGGAAATTGGAATGAGTGATGTTACTTCGCATAGCTGGAGTCGTTCCCCGAAAGGCAATGCTAGGGGACAAGTGCCAATTTTACCCACCTGATGTCTATAAATTGTCCAGTGGAAATGTCATGGTTTTAGAGTCAATTTTGCTGAATTTCAGCAATTGATTAACATTTTAAATCCTTTTGCCCTCTGTCTCCAGGAAACGCACATGGTACCAAATAATTCAGTTTCTTTAAAAAAAAGTTTTGCAATTTTCAATAACTTTGGTCTGAACTGCATTTGTGCTGCAGGTGGTACAATGAATCTAATAAGAGGCTTAATTCATAGCTGCAATTCAGTTAACAGCAATTTGCAGGTCACGGCAGTCTATCTCACCTCACATAAAGCCATCACAATCTGTTCTCTATATTCCACTTGATGTATCTGTAACTCACCAGGAGTTAGATAATCTTGTTAATAAGGTGGCATCCCATTTTATTCTTGTGGAAGACTTTAATGGCCATAATTTGCTATTGAGTAGATCAAATCACAATACGAAGGGTAAGTCAGTTGAAAAAAATGATTGAAAATCATGATTTATCTTTGTTGAATGATGCAAGTGCCTTTTCTAGCATGAGACCACAGGAGTTTTCATTTTCCCATTTGGCGCCCACGTTGGTTACATAGCAAATGTACTTGCGCCCATCTAAGGTCCCATGGGTGTGTTGGTTTTAAAATGAGGCGGAGTCAGGTGCTTTGTTGGTGCATTGCTATTTTGAGGTAGCGGAATGCAATTGCTCTATTGATTAACAAAAACCTGGTCTAAAATCAATGGCGCAGTATTTCAGTGTTATTTAAAGGGTGCTTTATCAAGATAGTAACACGTACCTACATAGGCGTGTGCACGGCGCACGTACACTGTTTGTTACACATGAGGGCATGTAGCAGCGCACAGACATCAATTAGCTAATTAATACAGAGCGACACCTGTATCCATGCATTCAGTTATCTGTGGTTTTCCGTGGTTCCCTAAAAAAAGAAGAAAAGGTTCATAAGTTTCAAACCAGGTGCCAATCGAATACAGGCTATAAGTGTTGAGAGAGAAAACTCGGGGGAAATCCAGGTGCTGAGCGAGCAAGTGGTTTTATTTAAACCAAGAGAGACAGAAACAGAATCACAGGATCACAGAGCAGAAGGTCAGGTAAGATGGGGAAGTCAGTCCTACATGGAAGACACTGGACAGGAGTAGAGACAACGTGGTGATCCAGGTTAAACAGGAGCAGACAGGAAGACAGTAGGCAGGTAGAAACACTCAGTAAGTCACCACATGGATTAACAGTCCCTCACACTGAGTGGGAGGTAGCCCAGGCTTCTATAGGGCCAGTGTCAGGTGTGGCCACATTCCTGAGTGAACTGATATTCTCACGAGGGGGACATGACAGAACCCCCAACCCCCGCACGGCCACTTCCTGGAAGCCAAGGAAGGTCCAGGAAGCAGGCTTGTCAGGGTGGTCTTGTTGGAAGGCAGACACCAGAGCAGGATTGAGCAAGTCTGCCGTGGGTGGAGAACACAGAACGGGTTACTGTACCTGGGTGCCAGTTTGCCTTGGCCTGCGAGATGGAGGTTTTGGGTCGACAGCCAGACTCACTGACCAGGTCGGGGAATAGGCCTAGGGTGGCAATGACAGTCAACTTGATGTTTCAGCCATCAGGACAGTTTGTTCAGGCTCTAGTGGGTATGCTGCCACACCATAAGACTTGTAAAAGAACTGAGCTGGGTGTAGAGTCCCAGCAATACAGGGGTGGCTGATAGCCTAGGACCCCGGAATGGGTTAGGGTTAGGCTGGGGGATAGAGTTTGCTGTGCATACTCTACCCAGAGTAGGTAGCGTGCCCAGTGAGTGGGCAGCTGGAGGGTCTTCGTCATCTCCTGATTTGTCCTCTCTCACCCTGTTAGTCTGAGGATGGTAGCTGGGGTGCAAAATGAGAGAGATAAAACCATGAAAGACCCTGGCAGCAAACTGCTCCCACGTATCAGACACGATGCCTTCAGAAACTAAATGACTCAAGTGAGGAGGACTTTGAGGACTTTGGCCAGTTCCAGTTCCATGGAGCGTGTGAAGGGGTATCAGCCTGCACACCTTCAAAAACGGGTCAAGCACGGTAAATATCACTGGTAGCCCATCACACCGGGACTGGTGCCTGTGCCAAACCTCAAATTCCAGCCCGATCATTGCATTCGAACCGAAAGAAAAAACAGCGATGCCAGGCTGATATATTTGGACCGGTGTTCATTTTTCTGACCCTGAAAGATTACTGGGCCAGAGTTGGGATCGTGTGATGTCAGAAGGTGGGGCTACAGCCATCAGAGGGGAAAGCAAAAGTTTACAAAGAAATGTGGATTAAAAAAAATGAAAAAGAGTACAGGAAGTGGAAAAGAGAGCGAAGTCTCTAGGTGCTGGCTGCCCTAAAACAAATATAATGGACTCCGCGTTTGGAAACAGACCCGCTAAGCAGGTGACTAGAGCACTGAGCTCCACGGCTGCTTTGGAGGAATCGGGTAAGTTGTTATTGTCGTGTTTACTTATCAACTTTAAATTACATTTGCCGTATGTCGGATGCCTTCCAAGGATCCATCAATCAAAACAGCATATCGTTAAACGCTTGGTTGTGTTTTGTATGTTGGACCTGTGTTGTAACAACAACTTAGCCAACTAATAAGTTACCATTATTATTTGACGTACAGCTATCTGCTTTGTTACAACAATGAAAATAACAGACTCACACTCTACCTTGCTTGAAATGTCAATAAAATGGACCCATCCTGTCTTTCGCGAGCTTGTTTTAACACAGGGGAAAAGAATGCAGATGGACAGGAGCATCACTTTTTATATTCATTTATTGCGAATGAAAAATTAATATATTTCTTTATTATCTGTATATTTGTGAATTAAAAGTTTACCAAAATGTTGCATTTTTTTCTTATCTTAACTATCAAAGTAGTTCATTAATGCATACAGGAGTTCCTTCAGTGTCCTGTACTTATTTTATGTGCATTTGTGCTGATTTGACAAGAAATTACAATGCATTTTAGCTTTTATATGCTAATTTGTACTTCATTTGAGGTATAAAGGTTAAAATGCATGGTAATTTCTTGTCATAGCAACGCAAACGTGTACTTATGGGCATTTGCGCTGTTACAACAATCGATTGCTGCACGTATTGCTTTTAAAGGTAAATGCATACTTGCATGACAGTTATGTGCATCCCTACGTATTTGCATGCATGAATCGCAGTTCATCCATGAATGCCATACGACCCACTTTTTAACTGGATCACACAGACAGTTATTTGTGTATAAGCTGAAGTGCAGGAATTATTCAAATAATGATTTGTGGGACACTCAGAAATTTGAGCCATGTTGGGTTAAACCCAGGAACAATAACAAATAAAGTTAAAAATAATGTAAGCATTTGCAGTAAATTCAAAAAAGTCTCGCGTTCATCTCGCACAGTCCTTCATTTTTGTCTTCACTTTTGAAACAGGACCCCTCCCACAGCAACACACACACACTGATGTTACAGTTCTACCCTTTCAGCACCAAGTGCAGTGTGAATGCCAGACGGTATTTGGTGGGACCGATTTGAGCTCCAGCCCAGCTCTGGCCGAGCACCAGCACTGGCTCCAGTGAGGGCTTGGTGTGAAAGAGGTATGTCAGTGTTGAAATCTAGAGCAAGATGGGACCATGGATGTTGAAGTGTGGGAAGTGGAGGAGGCCTGCAGGTATCTGGGTGTCAGCCTTGTGTTGGGTGCTGGCCAGGCAAGAAAGCATGAACACCTCCACCTCTTTCCTTTAACTGGGCCATCAGTACCATCAAGCCAGAAGACACACGGTGGTGGAAACTCCAGGGTGGTAGCAGCTGATGGAAGTTTGCACCCACTGTATGGTGGCCGAATAAAGCGTGGAAGGGACACCTTATCTGCCTAACAGCTGGCAAGGTTGGGCTCATTGCGCTGGGCCTCTTGGATAGTGACATCCAGGTCCCAAGTCACAGAACTTAGGAAATAGGATGCAGGTAAAATCAGGACAGGTTCTTCACGCTTGACAGGAGGGGCAGACTGGTATGCCACCTGCCTTGATGTTCTTCATAACGGGGAGGTATGATACTTTGAACTCAAAGCGGATGAAAAAGAGTACCCACTGGGCCTGTCCTGGATTGAGACATTTAGCAGATTTGAGATACTCTAAGTTGGGATGATCTATGAATACCTCAAAGGCAAGATGAACCCTAGTTCCCCTCCATGGGGGTCAGATTCCTAGAAAATGCTAAGGGTGCAACCTCCCACTCCCCACCTGGCACTGGGAAAACACAGTCCCCACTCGCAACTCAGAGACGCCCACTAGTACGATGAAGGGCAGCTTTGGATCAGGTTGTTGAATGATTAGTGTGGAACAGAAGAGACCCTTGAGGCAGCAGAGTGCTTCCTCTGCTTCTTGGTTCCAGCAGAAGGTGGTCCCTTGTCCTTGCAGCAGGGCATTGAGAGGGGAAGCCACCGAGCTGAATCTCAGGATGATCTGGTGATACAAATTTGCAAATTTGAGAAAGCATTGGAGCTCCTTCACCGTGCAAGGCTGAGGCCAGTTCAGAACAGCTTTCACCTTCTCTTCATCCATTCCCACCCCCAGGGATGGATCTTGTAAACGAGAAACTTGAAAGAGTTTGATGGAATTCACACTCCTCACCTATGATGAACAGATGATTTTTGTGGAGCCGTTGCAACACCCTCCAAATATGCTGTACGTGTTGCTTGGGGGAGGAGGAATACACAAGGATATTGTCAATATAAATGATCATGAACCTATTCATGTCAGCGAATATCCCACTTGTGAAGGACTGGAAGATGGAAGGGCTGTTAGCAAACCCATAAGGCATTACTAGATACTCAAACTGACCCATCTTGGTAATGGATTCATCTCCAGCTTGGATTTGGATCAGATTGTAGGTGCTGCAGAGGTCGAGCTTGGTGAAGATCTGGATGTCAACTGGTGAATATCCACAATAAGCTGAAATTTTTGTAAACAAATACATTTTTCTCACTTGTTTTGTTCAGGTACAAGACACAATATTCTTCATTGTAAAATGTGTGACAGTCACCTATGTTTTTCATTGTTCCTTCATCCTTTGAGGGGTATAAAAAGCATGATTTTCCTTGCTCTGTCATCCCTTCATGCATGATTTTTTATTGATACAATTGTCTTTTGAGAATTAATCTTAAAATGTCAGAATCCCTTTCATTCCAGAGATTACTAAATAATAATGTCCAATGTATTTTATTATTACTGTATTGAGTGTCAGTACTTACTGTACATAATTTATAAAGCATATGCACATACACAAAAATTACATTATATATGGGGTCCGCAGATGGTTTACTGTTATTTGCTTATGTCTTGGAACGTATCACCCACAGATACTGAGGGGACTACTGTAATTATTCTTTTGATTTATAAAGCTCAGGGAGATGTGGCAGAATTTTGCTGTTGCTGTAGATGGTCTGCACTTGCGTTCACTTCGTGCACAAGTAGATCCATTTTCTCTGTAAAGAAGCACTCTTTTCTACTACCTGGCAAATCCACAGTAACAATAGTAATTGGCCAAAGTAAAAGTACACCTGGTTCTTAAAGGGAATGGATTGGTTTATAGCATGTCACGCCCCAAACACACTCATGGCTAACGTACAACCCTTTTGGACAGTGCTGCTCCTGGTGCTGCGATTATTTTTCTTCTGTTAAACTAGCAAAAGTGGATTTGCCAAGCCCTAAAAGAACTTGCACCATGTGCATCAGACTGTGTGCTTTAGATCGTTAAAATAGCATGTTAAATATAAGGACATGCCGCTTACGACGAAGGAAGAAACAGCAGAGAAGCAGGCAGAAATATTTGAAAAGAACTCCGAACTGCTATTGAGAACTGCCTTCATGAAATTCAGGCTTTTCGAGGTCGACAGGAAAAAAGAATAATTAATTTCTCCTCTCGAAACTTGGAACCTTATAGCCAGCCTTTAACCATGATGGCGTCTTTATGGCCTTTAGAATAAATCAAATGATACTGCTGTTGGGCCAGACAAGATCTATCACCAGTTTCTAAAACATCTACCTCATATTGTTTTATCAGTCCTCCTTAAGTATTTTAACTGGTTTTTGGGAAATATTCCACTTTCCTGTCAGGAAGCGGTAATTGCAACTCTGACCCAAGTAACTACTGCCCAATAGCCTTGAGTAGCTGTCTATGTTAAACCATGGAAAGGATGGTTAACGGTCATCTTGTCTGGTACCAGGAGATTAACCATCATCTCAGTGATTATCAGTGTGGTTTCAGGCAAGAAAGTAGCTAGTGTCATACTTCTGAACATCTCATCACCTTGGAAATGTATGCGAATAAGGCTGTGGTGTCAGTTTTCTTTTTATTTGGAAAAGTCTTACAATATAACTTGGAAGTACGGCATACTATGGACTTGGATCAGTTGGGTTGGGGGCATTTGCCCATTTTTGTTTCAACCTTTTAATCTAATAGGTAGATTAACAGAGTTAAGGTATGTGATACCCTGTCAGGTTTACATAGACATGAGTTAGGGTACCTCACAGAGGTATTTTATCAGTTATTCCTTTTTATATTAAAATAAAGTGTGGCAAATGTGATTTGGACAAATGTAAAGTGCCTTGGTCTTATTTTTCAGAGTAGATTGTCTTTAATCCCACATATGAAGAATTTGAAGAAGAGGCAACAAAATGTTTTAAATATTCTAACTTTGTACATGGGGTGTACAAAGGTCTCCATTCTCATGCTTATGCAGAGTACTGATACCCTCAGTATTGGATTATGGGAGTACTGTTTATTACTCAGCTAGGCAACCTTATAAAAAATGATTGAATACTGTTCATCATTGAGGCACATGTATTGTTTTTTTGTGATTTTCCAAACATCTCCTGTTCAGAGCTTACTGTATATGTAGAAGCCAGTGATCCCTTACTTAAGAACAGACGTCTGATACGATCTCTGCAACTCTCACATACGACTAAGCTATGGTTCAAGATATGCAGTGTGACCTGCTCTGCACCCAAACCATTCAAATTTATACGAGTCCTGCCCTTGGTTCATTCGTCTTTTGGGACTAAGGATCAGACGTCATCTAAAAAACCTAAATATTGACCCAGGCATCCTGGACCAAACACACACCTGTAGCATCCCTCCCTTGGACCTAAAGAAACTGAACGTCATCCTTAACCTACCAAAGAACAAAAAGTCGCACTCACCAAAACACTTATTGTAAGCTTATTTGGAATATTAGGGTAAAGTTTCCGTTCCATGTCCAAGTATACACAGATGGTTAAAAAACTGACGACTGTGTCACTGCTACGATTGTGTTAAAACACCTGCGTATTAACATTCATATACCAGCAGAGAGTTCAATTTTTACAGCTGAAGCCTGTGCCTTTCTATTGGCACTTGACTATATTGAAAGTGAGCAACAGAAAGCCTCTTTAATTTTTAAGGATCCAAAATCCTGTCTTCAAGCACTGCAGCACTGAAAATAGATCACCCAGTGGGTTTAAAGATTTTAACCAAGCTTGCTGTCCTTGATGTAGGGAATTTCAGCATTTATTCCGGTTGGATCTCAGGTCACTGAGGTGTGCCTGGTAATGAACAAGCAGACATGGTTGCTAAGTAGGCACTCAATTTAGACACATAGACATTTTTACTACCACCGTCAGACCTCAAACCTCTGCTGTATGGGTATGTAAAGAAAATATGGTCAATTGAATGAGAAATTACCCCTGTTGGGGGTAACAGTCCTGGTCATCTACACAAGGTGCCGTTCTGGGCATAACTGAGATGACCCACATGTTTATGAAGTTTTCACCTTCTTGATTGTTCAGTCTGTTTTACAATCCAAAAACTCTCACCATGAATATAGCCCTAGTTGCTGGCATTGCATTAAAAGCCAACATGACTAACTGTCCTTAGCTCTGTGCTGCTAACTTTGAATATTGATAAAGTTTAAATATGATCCAAAATTGAAACATCGGGCCGATATTGGATTTTTATTTTTATTTTTTTAAACAAATATCGTTTGATACAATTATGTCATGCATTTCTAAGGCTTACTTTTTAAATGCCTAGCTAGTTAGCTACTTCTGAGTCTGGACCATAACTACCATAGCTGGAAAAGGAATTGACTTTATGTGCTACAAAATAGAGACATTTCTCAAAAGCATCATAGGACAAAGATTATCTTAGCCATCAGAAAGAGTGTTCTGTACAACATAACAAGGGTGAGTTTGCCAAAAGCATTGTAGCACAAAGATCGTCAAAGCGCTTCCTGTATATATACTAATGAGACTTTCCCTGTCATCCTACATATTGGAAGTTTGCATGCTGGAACTGCAACTTTGCATGTCTACCTGTAGCACGTGAGTGCGCAAGCATGCAACCCTAGCATAGGAGTTTCTTTAAGGACGATTTTGCTCCTAAAATTCGATTCTAACCGATTTTGACTTTACAGATCGGTGCAATTGAATTGCTACTATAATAATCGATTCATCACAATGCATTGATGCATCTTTACATTCCTAAAATTAAGCATTATATGTTATATCTGTTAGCTTAAAATGCGATAATGTGCATCATGATGCTGTAACATGGGCGTGCCCATTGTCTCTGGAAATTGTGCTTTGCATATTGTATGAAGTTAATGCCAATTCATGCTATAATTAAAATATTAACCGCCCAATATTGTGCTATGACAACACGAGCGGGAAGCTAAAAATGAGTATTGATTTATGTCCTGTTGCTGATATCAAGCATCCATTATGACAGTAATAAACTTTGTGGAAATGCAATCCATATCTGTTTTAATAGCTTTTTAATTTGGGTTTGATATTATTTGTTCATGACTTTAAAGGTATCAGTACCTTCAGATTCGAAAGGAAGAAGTTAATAATTAATTTGATTTAAAAAGCATAATTATTTAATGGTCCTTCATGGGAGATGGGCTGTAACCGTTCTCCCCTTTCTCCTCTGCTGTAATCATGCAAGGCGGAGGACACTGTCATTAATGTTTTTGGATGAACTTTAGTATCCTGGTTATTTGTTATTACGGAGCTGCATCAGATACAAAAACACTATGCAAATTGGATGGCATTGAACTCGGAGGTTCCTCGCCCATTTATCATGTGAACGAGTTAATTGGGTAATTCATCTCCCCGGTTCTGTACGGGAGCACCATTTTCCCTTCCCGTTGGTGGCTGGGG
>JAODJU010000095.1:25838368-25870109 GCA_026776725.1 Gnathonemus echidnorhynchus | reverse complement strand
GGGGGGGGGAAATTGCCTTCAATTAGATTTCTACAGTACTCCAGAGAGAGGAGATGCTGCTAGGGAAAAACTGGCAAAATGCTCTCATTTTCTGTCCCTGAGGCAGAAGGTGGTGATGTTAAGCAACATTAGTGTACGAGAAGGTTCGCCAGGGTGTCTTTCTGGCAAATTTACATACCACTTAATGTGGTCTCAAAGTATAACAGTATGGGTCGAGAAACATTTAAAGAAGAAAACCTTTTTAAGCAGAAGTGTATAAAAAATGTTATTAATGAACATAAGTTTCATGTAGAAGAATTTGGAATGATTTGCATATGTAGGAAAGTGTACTGGTGGCTAGTTTTACCTGGCCTTGTTTTATTGGCTACAGCATTTTAAAACATCTCTTGAATTTTTGAGTCTAAACAGACTCAGCCCACCACAACAATGACATTCAGTATCAGGTAGGCTAAAGTTTTAGTATGAAAATAACTGATTGTCCAAAATTTGTGGTAATCATCTTATTGTTATAATCTACTATAAAGTAAGAATGCAGTTAATGACAGATTTAATGTCCTATTATTTGGAAGCTCTGCATTCTACTCCTTGGTGTTGATGATGACATGAGAAGGTGATATCTATGATTGGGCGGTTTGGTTTCCTTTGTGTAACAATCCTGAAATCTCACGACTACATGAGATGCATTCCATTTGTGCTTTTAGGCATTTCACACTCATCATCACCTACATGTGTACCCAAACTTTTCTGTGACTCCTTCTGTACATTCCACTGTGCTATTTGTAGTTTACAGTGCACCAATTTTCAGCTTGGTTTAAGAGTTATATGGGCAGACATTTTTTTGTTTATAAAGTTCCATTTATAGCTATAGATGGAAGCCTGCATGTTTTTATCCCGAAATCTCTCTTGATACCATGCCTAAAGGCTGCCCCAGAATGATAATAGTCCTGAATTACAACACAGACTCTCAAGCTGTTCATGTAACAACCGCTTTCTTGTGAGTAGAGATCGTGCTCGATATGCCACAGATGCCCTTCTCACCAGACTCCGGCCCCGTGGAACATTTGTGGGATTAGCTGCTATGATATATGGCTTTAGAGACCAGTGAACAGCCACATCTGTTTTTTCCTCCCTCCACTGGGCTGGGCAAGATGAGTAGGGTAACTCTTCATGCGTGTCCACCGGTAGCAAGAAACACCACTAGCCTGTGACTTGCCCAGGTTGTCTTGACAACAACAACCAAATAAAAGTGCTATTTTCTGTGCTATGTAAAAGCGGAGCTTCTTAGAAGGCATTTTCTTTTAATTTGACTTTTTTCCTGCAGAAGAATGAGGCCATAATCCCATTGGAGTGCAACCGGTTTTGCAATTTTGCTTCTTCCGTTCGACGCCTTTGCCACAGAGCCAGCAGGAGTGCATCTGTGTGGCCTTTTTTTTTTAATTTCAGACTTTTATTACTGTTGGGGTTTGGCATTTTTAATATATGAACTCATTCCACTTTAATTATAGCCATTACAGGGCATTAACTTCCTGTCCTATTGTGAGCCAAGTGCCACTGTTTAATCAATATGAACATTGTAATGTGTTTGCAATGACTTTTCCAGTCCTATACGTTAGTGCTCTAACAAACTCCTTTCTGTCACCAACTGAACCACATAAACAGATATTTATGCCATTAGAATTCTTCCTTCTGCCTATTTCTACACTTGCAGTGCATATTTATTGTCATTCGTGTTTAGATAACTTCTTTGTGGGGGGAAAAATGTGCATTTGTGCAAACAATATATGTCTACCCTGACATACATCTTGATTCCCAAATTTAAATGGCTGTTGCAGCACAGACTAACTTAAACTGTCTCGTTCTTTTTGTGCTTTATCAGTCTCAGCTGGGAATAGTTGGCTGCATTGCCCTTTTAATTTATCTTGTATTCAGGGTCTCTGTCATATAATTAGGTCATTGCAGTTAAAGAAAGCTGCCCTATCCTGTGACTGTCACATTAAGGACAGGCGAAATACAGGTTTCTTTTGTTTTACAGTCTTGCCCCTAGTTTATGAAAACAAACATAGAATTCATTTAAATGCCAAACCGGATGGACAGCAATGTGGAGCTTTTAATTAAGGATTTGTTTGATAACTGCGAGTAAAATCATCGGCTTGCATAACTATATCTGTCATGACTCATACTCAGTACTTACTGGTTAAAACTATTTATTGGCCTTTATAAACAAGATCTGGGACCAAACACCCCAACCTGGACCATCTTTCCATCACAGCCGGTCTTCTGCCCTCTCACCCCTGAAACCAACAGTCCCAGCCCTACTGGAAACGGGAAACCAGGACAAAAATACATAGAAACCCCCAAAGACAGGACACCAGTGGCAGAGCAGACCAGCTGTGGAATGTCAACCACTTGGGACCATGAACCTGGAAACAAGAAACCAGCTAACCAGAACCAGAATGCCAAAATTAGATGTTAGTCAACAAGGACCATGACCCCCAAGCCACCCAAACCACCAAGTACCTGCTGACAACTGAGAAACACAAAGGGAACTGACCCGGTACAGCTATCCCCACAAAAACAAACCTCTGACTAGGATCAAACTGAACACTATGCTCCAATACCAGTGACAATAACTGAGCAACACTCCCTGCTCTGCTTACAAAAGATCAGGCTCCAGTTGCCGCTCCAGTTGGAGCATTATTTATTTGTATTTCCGATTGGAGTCCAGGGCTGTCTGTCTAAACACAAAATCACCAAGAAACATGTCCTTTAAGGACAAGTGTATACCACTGAGTCTGGCTTACACACTTTTTGTGAACAACTGCACTTATATGAAGGGCACTGATTACTTAGTTTAGTAGTGGAGAGAGGAGTGCAAGATGTGTTGTACGGAAGATATGGGTGGGTGATAAGCTTTTTGTCCGCATGGCTTCAGTAAAGGGACTGAAACACATGGAGTAATGATATCAGAAAGGATTAAGAGATGCACAGCTATACAAGGCAATGAGAAAACAGAGGGAAGGGAGAAGGTTTAAGAGAAGAGGGTGATACTTAGCATTGGAAAAGCATTCTCTGCTGATAAAACTGAGTTGTATAGCAGAATACTAAATAAAGCCTTATCAGAATATCTAATCACACAGCAACATAGTGGGAAGCCACGTGTTCAGTAGCTTGGAGGTTTCGAAACTACTTACTTTCCCAAAAAGGATATTAAATTTCACATTAATCCCTTTGATAAATTATGGTTTCTGAACTGGATAAATATTATTTTGGAATTTTGTTTGTCACCAGTCACTGCCTAAGTTTTCCATCTGGAGGTTATGCATTGGTAAGGGAGTTGTAAGATAATCGCTGTTTACCAGCAACACAAAACATGTGAGTTTTTTCCATTTTGGGGAAAACAATTGTATAATATTCACAGTCAGTCTTTAATTTTTATGTTATATGTAAAACAGAAGGGCTACTGTGGCACAAATGAGATATAGGCACCATGCACTGTGTCATGAAACGTTACTCCCGTGATCACAATCAAAATTTTCCGCCATTTCTGCTACAGTAGCCCTTCTGTTGGTTTGTACTACATGGGATAGCCTTCATTCACAATGCTGCCCAACACCCTGTTAGCAGTTCATAGTTTTTTGGGGCATTCTGTCACAAAATTTAATCAGTTAAACCCAAACAATGAGACAGAAAAGTTTAAACAAGATCCACTGAATAGTTTTTGAGTTATCGTCTTAGCAAGGATGTGTCTGCGGCAGCAGCAGCGGCAGATTTGTCACAAAATCATATGTGTTTCCTGGAACAAAATAACAGCATACACACTAATTAAACTGTACATATGTATTTATCACAGATGTGGATATTCTCATATATCTAGAAAACTGTTTTAAAGGAATGTAACCTACATATTGCACAAGCATTTGGTACATTTGAATGCCTTTGGGATTGTGAGACTTTTCAGAAACGAATAGAAAGGAACTCAAGGCATGAAAGGAATTCACGCATGTGAATTAACAGGCACAATCTCGGTAAGCAAGGACAAGCTGAGAGAGAGGCCTTTTTAATGTCTTGAAAGCGGCAGTCTTACATTTTACCCATAATTACTTTAAATCCATCTGAATATGAAAGTGTTTTTTGTTTTGCATTGTTAACCGCCCCCCCTTCCCCAGGGATTCATTCACAAGCATTTACATGCCAATACACACAAAAAGTTGAAATCACATAAATGCCTTTTAAAACTGAATGTACTGTAGCCTGCCATTAGATGCCTTAATGGCTTTATAAACTTGCCATCAATTTCTAGCCTGGTATTTCATGTGTAACATTCAATTTTGCCAGCAGAAATCTGACTGAGATGCTATAAAGGTTGGTTTGCATAAATTGTGCGGGGTAGCTAATCCGATCTTTTCTGGAAAACACTGACCAAGACCAAACTCTGAGCAGACTTTCCTGCATTTGTTATATAGCTCCTGATCTCAGTAGTTCTGAGTTAGTTCACTGTCAGAGTATTTAGTGTTTGTGGGAGTTTCATTGCAGGTTTCAACTGGTAAAGAATTAAGGAAAAGGCCACAGATTATCCAGCCAATGGAATCGCTTTCAGTTGATTTCAGATGTCAGCAATGATTGTGACTGTAAAGGAAAATAATACGTGTATATAAATAACATGACCCTCAAAGTAATGATGCCATAAGTTCTAGGTCCAGAGTGAATATAACTGTAAGTTTACACAAACTGACCAATAATATTTACGTTATCATAGGTTGGAACTGAACAGCTATATTTTAACAATTCATGTAATATATGGATTGTTATAAACATTTTGTACATCTTTAAAAAAAAAGATGGCCGAATGCTCACAGAATGCTTGCAGTTTAATGTAATTCATGTTTCCATCTTCATCCATCGTTAGGAGATTTGAATAATGACCAGGGTACAAGCAGACAAACAGCGTTTGCTCAGTAATCACAGCTCGGGATTTCTGAAGAGAGATGATTTTGGGATTTGATAAGATGTCCTAGGGTAGTCTGTAATTATTTTGGGCACATCCCGCAGGGTAGAGACCGAGGCGGAAGCCCGCGACCTGCTAAACGGATTACATCTCTGAGCTGATTTGCAAACTCTTGGGAAGGTCTGTTTTGCCCTATTTGACATGCATATATGGGTCACCAACATAATATTTGGATGGTCTTATATTCTTATTTTTCTATATTCTGGCAGTTTGTGGTACTACATTAAATGAATAGAATGAAACAAAGATATTGTAATCCTCATATCGCTGCATTTGTTCGGCAAAGATATTTACATGATATATGTTTATTTTGCATACAGGAATTGTCTACACCTCTCCTGTAGACTCAAAATCAGCCATGGCAAAGAATCTGCACTTGTTTACATTATATTTTGAGACAAAGCAGGTGTCCATATTCTTTGTTTAACTTCTCCAAGTCTTAACATTGAAACATGTCCCAGCAGTCATTTGGTATGCAGAGTGTAGGCTTTCACAGAACTGAATTAATAAAATGGCCACAAAGACCTTGGAGTACCTACAAAGCTCGATCACTGATTAGATACTGCCTTCACTCTGACAGGCCCTTGAAAGTCCATCCTGCTGTGAAAAACTAATTTTCGGCACAGGAAGTTCATTAAATAAGAAATCTACATACCACTTCTTCTTAACACGGGCATGAGTACTGGCAATATATTTTTTGATTTGTATATAATAGTTAGCCTCTCTTTGTATAATGTTTTAATGTCTATAGCAAATATGTGACTATGATGGTAGTTTGTAAGTATAACAGCTCCCGAATTGACTGGTTTAAAAACGATAATAATAATCACGATATAAAAAATTCAATATAATTTAACACCCAGTGTATCTCTGGTGAAATTTTGCATCACAATGAAATGAAGTTCCTTTCCCTTTGACTACTTGTCAGGACTGGCAGTGGAGCACAAGCACAGACACAGGCATAAAAACACAAAAGATAAGAAAATGCAGTAGGGCAGGCACACAGACAAAAGACGACAGCCAAAACAACAGGGCAACTTTCCGGGAGAGCAGGTAAATCCTAAACAACCTGTCCAATAAGAGTAATCCAGCAAAATCCCAAACGAAAGTCCACAGTGATATTCAGTTTACGAGAAATTCACAGAGTAATAATCCACAGAGAATTCGAAAATTCCAGGAAGAATGCGAGTGGCGTTGTTTAGTGATGCTGACTGAAATGATCTGTTTGACTTCTACCTCTGATTTCCACCCTTTAAATTGGTTAAAAAATAATGATATTTGACATGTATTGTTATATCGACTGATATGCCAATTTTTATAGTGATAACATTTTTGGCCAGAGTCATAGTCAGAAGTACAAAAATGAATCAGTGAATGTAATGTACGGACACAAAATTGCAGAGATGGTAGGCATATATGATTGATCTAATTTTCTCTCTTTGAATATATCAAAGCATCACTGTTGTGTTGATGTTCCCCCAATATTTCTAAGTGGTTAAAGGCATATAAAGAATTGTTAAGCTCTGACTGATTCTGCTCCCACAATGATTACCTCACCTAGTGATCTGTGGGCGACCTTGAGCCACTCTGCTGAATGTGAAGGGTTTGTCACAGGTGTGCCCTCCATAGAATACAGTGAGTCTGTTGCAGCCAACACAGTCACACACTAAAGAAATTTAGAGATCAATTCATCAGAATTGCATGTCTTTGGCCTGTATACTCGTGCAGTGTTGAGAGGAATCCAACATGCATCCCTGTAAAGTGACTGTTGGTTATTGAAAATGTCAATGAAATTATAACAGTTCACCTAAACTGCATATTTTTGTGAGTGCCAAAGTACCCAGAGGAGACCTATGAAAGCCACACTAACTGTCTTTTTTTAGTCTTCAGTCAGCATATTATTTACCTATTGCTTTTATCTGAGACGGACTTGTCTGTAATAAACTATTTATTTTGGGTACATCCATCTCTGTCTTGATGCATTGAGTGAAATATTACCTAAGCGACCCACTGCCATAATATATCTAATAGAGCCTCCAGCCCCTATTACTGAGAGAGTAACATCAACAAGAAAACGACCCTAAAAGCTTCTGTTGGCCACGTATTGCTGTGGAGATATTGGGCTTGTTCGGTAACGATTTACAATAAGCGCACCTTCGTAATCATAACACATTTATATTGCATTCATAGAAGATTCATAAGCAGAATGTCAGTATACCTTAACATGTCTTTAAGCATTGCATTCATAATACTTTCAATGATCAATACATGAAAGCTTTAATGTACATTAATAACAAACAATATTTACATTCCTGAGTAATACATACGTTCAAAAAGCATTTTAATGCTTTATCATGTATGGTATGCCATGCCCATTGTACACCTTCATAAGGCAATCGTAAACTGCATGTAAATTTGGATTAAAACTTCATTAAGCATTTATAATATCTTTAATGAGCAATATTGCTCCGGTTGCATTTCTTTCTAAGCAAATTTATTGAGCAGTCATACTGATGGCATGTAGCCACTATGTTAAGGTATACTTACATACTGTACTGCTTATGAATGTTCTGTGAATGCATTATAAATGCATTATGAAGGTGCATTTAATGTAAATCATTATCAGATGTTCCACATTTAAAGTATTTTTTCCAAAAAAAAATCATTGATTGCTTAATGGTACAAGCCTTTCTATGACGATTATTTTGCTGAAAATGGCTTACTTGAATGTTTTTCTTGTATCTATACAAGTGATTTCAGTCTGCAAATTTTAACCACCATCTTCACATTTTAACAACTCTGAGCTATTAGTTGAGTTCCCCCCAAATGAGCTTGATGGTCCGAATGGCTCCCTCTCCTTTGTTAATTTCGTGTGTTCTTATGTTCCTTTCCCCAGATAAACATCATAGTGTGTTGATGTTTTCACTGTGCACTTATAAAGCTATATAAATGGCAACATTCTAGAACTGTTCCTGTGCCCTCCTGTGCAGTTTCAGTAGTAGCTTGTTACATTGAGTCTTTACACAATAATTGATATGAAAATATTTAATAGGCACAATACTAAGAAAATAGAGCATAACATTCAGCACACCATTTCAGTTATTGGATTTAATGCCTCAAAGCATTTGGCACATTGTAACATCAAGCCTTTTTTTTAACTACTGTAGCTGAGTAGTGGGCTATACGCTGCTTTCAAACATTTTATGTATTGATATATAAACCTTTTCAGCTCATGTCCCCACTTTAATAATGCCGAAACACTTTGAGGCAAATGCTAGTTCAGTGAAGTAGGCAATTGCGATCCTCTCTTTGACTGGAAAAGGATGGAAAATAATAGGTAACAACTCAGCTCTGAGATGAAGATGAAGCCTCGCACCACTTCACGAGAAGTCAGGTGCAGTCTGAAAAGCCGTATCTTTGCCTTGTCATCCTGACTCATAATACTGAAGTTTATAGAAATTTCACCAGGGAAATTTAAGTCTTGTTTCAGAACCAATTGTCATTCTATAAAATGTTTATAAACACTCATATCTTCATACTATCCACTGCCTAAAGCATGCAGCCTGGCCTGAGTTGGGCTCTGTCTTTTCCTGCCTCTTCTATTAAAAGCTGGACTTCTGACCCTTAATCATCAGAGGTGATCCCACACAAGTTTAATGTGTCTGAGAAACAATATCTCATAAGCAACTAGCTTCCCCTGATCTGTGAGTGGGGTTTTGGCCTCTGTCCTGTCTGTAGTATTTGCATGTTCTTTCTATGTTCTCAGGATATTCTGGTTCCTTCCCAAAATATAAAGACACATGTGCATATGTGCATGTCATTTCTCTGTGCTGGATAGCTCTCTCTACCCATATGCCCCATGCTTTCGAGGACAGACTCTGGGTCACATTGACCCTTAATAAACGTGTTATTACTGAAATTTGATGAACGATTGGAATATTCTGTCCGTTTAGATTCAGATGTGTTTACATAATGTTGTTAGTGTATGTTCTATATTATTGCTATAGGCAGTATCTGTCATCTTTTTAAGAGATCACTTTAAGACCACCCACTCACGTATTCATTCTGAGGTGCTATCAGATTATAAGGGTGTCCCTCAGGGTTTGGTGTTGGGCCTGTTCTAATTTTCCATATACATAAATCACTTGGGGGAGAATGTTCTTAATTCAGCTTTCCATTTCTGCTGATGATATTGTTATATATTGCATTTCATCTACCGTTAATAAGGCCTTTGAGTATCTACAAAATGCTTTTAATAGAGTGCTAGCTCAGCTCAAATAACTTCACTGCCATCAGCTTTTATGTCCCAGAAACAGAACATTTATGGGTTAAGTTTGCTGTATTTGCTACTTATGTCTGTCCCTAAAGCTCGAACAGAGTTGGGGGAAAAGGCGTTTATGTTTCCTGCACCTGCCATTTGGCCTGGAAGATGAACTTAAACTCAAGGATTTGGTCACTTTAAAGCTATTGTAAGTTCAAGAGAATCGATGGGATGCCAGTCAGTTAGAAGACACACATATAATCAACCCCTGAAGGCAGTTTAGAGACACCAGTCTACCTGAACCATGTCTTTAGACTGTCAGAGGAGAGCAGAGTACCTGGGGATATCCACACCAACAGAGGCAGAACTTGCAAATGTGTCCGTTCCCAGATTCATTTATCATTGTGGAAAATATGTTTTTCTTTAGTCTAGCTATCAGCAGATTTATTCAGTGCTTTTTTTCCATGTTCTTGGCTTGTTTTCTAAATGCCATTTTAAAGGAGACTCAATAAATAATAATCTTATTTAACTGTAGGAACAAAACTATTTCAAACTGTCAGAGGCAATTTAAAAATAATGGATACCTTACCTGCAGAAATTACATTGTGTTCATCTTATTTCGCCTTATTTTATGGCGACTGAGACTTCAACAGGATGATGGGTTATTACTCATATTGCTCAATTGAATCTATGTCTGGTGTCAGAACAAGTTAAAAAAGATGGTAGAGAAAAGCCATAACAATTCACCCCTGGATTATAGCTTCATAGTGTGATGTGTTGATGCAGTTCGAGGTTCATAGTTAAGGTAATATTGTGGTGTTAAGTTTTTGTAGTGTTGGGGCTACAGTATATTTGCATTTTTGGTGGTGTTGAAAAAATATTTTTCTCTGAGATCTCACATGTTTTTTTAGCTTTTTTACCCAGTGGTCATAACTTATCATGGAGTGCAAGACCTACTGCGACAATCCATGATAGAACACACCACCTGATGCCCAATTTAGGGTGAAATGCTACGTATTATTTGATGGGAATCCTGATGTACAGTAACATAAGCTGTAGCATACACTGGCATCACAAATATAGCTGCTGTGGTTAAAGAAAAAATTGCAATATCAACAGTATTAAATTGTACTCAGGATTAAAAAGCATATAAGCATATAGGAAACAGGAGACTGAATAACATGACACAGCAATGCCCTTAGAACAATCTTGGCAAAACTCTGTCTGAAAGAGCAGACTAGATGTAGCTCATTGTCAGGAAAAGGTTCCAATACCATATAAAAATAGTTTTAGTACTGTTAAATATTCTAGTAGGACATATTCCCTAAAATTTCACGACAACCCTTCCTTTTATGGGGACCTTGTCAGAGATCTATTGCAACAGAACATCTTTCCGTGCAGCAAATGTCAGGATATTGTACAGCCTATACTCAGCAGCATCAGTGAAATATCTCTGAAAAATATCTGTGAGGTTAGATATCTTCCGACATCAAAAATATACTCCTGAGTTACAGGAAACATCCCCCCACCTATAGCACTGATTGAATTCCCTTTGTGTAGTCTATATCCTAGCTAAATCTTTTATCTGCAAGTATTCCAGCACAGCTGAAGTGGTATTTAGGAATCGTGAAATCTACCTAACGGTTTTATTTTAAGCATCAATCCATCTGGACAAAGGTGAAACTTATCCTGGCTTTGCGTGTATTAATTGTTTTGCGGTGCTTGCAATGTGACAGTTGATGTTTGATAAATGATAGGTTATGGTTTTAGAGCACATTGTGTTTCATGTACGAGTCCAGTCGTCTCTCACGTCTGACAAAGCCAGGCTGCTGCATCACACAGCATTAACACTATTATTTGCTCCTCTGTTTGCTATTCTGTAAATGATAAAGCTTTAATTGTAATAAACTGAGAATATCCAAACCATGCACTGTTACCAGGCAGCTGTTTTAAACTTTTATATCTAGATAAATGATTGCATAGATGTGTAAATGTTTTAGAATTTTCAGCAAGGTGCAGATGTATTGATTTCGACAACAGTTTGCTAATCCCTGGTAATGATGTGGTAATTAAGTATTACTGAATTAAAATATGAACTAACTTATGACCCTAAGGATCTAATTTGACCCGGAGCCTATCCTGGGCAGCTTAGGCCACAAGGCTGTGGAACACCCCGCACAGGATACCCCTACATAACCTACTGACAATACATATTTCATAGATCTTAATTTTTTAATTAACTTGGATAATGTCTTTCAATCAGTTCGGTATGTATGGGTGTATCCATGGATTAAAAATGATGTCACTTTCATTTGTACAACCTTTTGCTATTGTAAATTATTCATCTCATGAGTGTACGAGATATTCTACATATTAAGGTCGATATCCCATTTCATTTCACCAATAAATCAGCCAGAAACCTGATCCTTCTTTGCATTGGTTCAAATAATCACTGCTGTGTAAGATAACTGCCATTAAATCAAAGACTGGAATTTAAAGTTACTTGATCTCTGTATGTACAGTCTTGGCAGATTGCTTCAATTGTGTTTTTTTCCCCATCACAATGCAGGATTGCTGATATCTTTTTTGCCTTTTAACATTGAATTTTCTTTTTCATATGAAACATGTATTATGGGGAGACTTCCTGTATCTAGTCCACAGCAAAAGTAACAGTTTATAAAGAAGAGACCCTCCAATTTAATCCATATCTGATACATTGATATCGTCAGGATCTTGCACTTACGAAAAGGATCTGGCCGTAAATGCATGCCATCTCCTAATTATCAAGTATGAAAGAACATATTTGAAATAAGTTTCGTAAAAGAATCTGGGTCTAGCTGCTCATCACAACTTGTGCACGTTGTTTAACCCAAGACCCGCCTCTTGGGAGAACACTTGTGCTCTAATATGGTGGGACTGAAGGATCAAATCAAATCAAAAAACTTTATTTATATTTATTTGATGCCCACTCATTTCCGCCATATCAGGGCTGCAGTCTCTCCCCCTTCCTTTGCTCCTCAGTCTGTCATTAAGCAGCCCCAGGCCTTCATATCAGAAACAAATCCTGTCTTCAGTACCTCAGAGGTTTAAAGTAATAGACAGGTGCTTTGAGGGGAAAAATGTGGGAAAATATGCGCAGCAAGTTTCAGGTTTAGATGGAGGCTATGATGCTCTCAGGGCTGTGGGAGGTCCTCAGAGAGCATGTCGAGACACCCAGCAGGGAGACCTAACCCCTGCTGAATAGACCTTCATGTAGCTTCTCCTGTATTGTGCCAGCTTGGTGTGAAGGTTGTAGCGTGTTATTAATTCAGCTGCAATACTTACCCATTCTAGGTACCAGTTTTCGGGGAAATGTCTCTGGTGGAACTCATCAGGAGTAGATGAACATCATCCAAATCTAGCCCTTCTAGGAGTCTGTGACTCAGACCACTTTAATAGCATAATGCTGCAGAATATTATTCTTAAAAAATATAAACCATCAAAAAAACATTTTAGCCTATTCCATGTTGAATATGGAGGATGGGACTTCATACATGCAATGTAAGGTTTCATGTTGGAATTTGGATGTTGCCAGCAGCATTCAGCTGTATAATTTCTTCTTTCTTCCTTTTTAAGGCACGGGTTAATTCATTTGCATGATATTACTTCAATTTATCACCACAGCAGCAGAATCATGACACTGGCAATGAATATGATGAAAGCAGCATTACCTGAACTGAATTATCATCACAAAGCATCCCTGCCTGTTTTTCTTAACAACCCTGAACGCCTGCATTTTTGCCTCACAGAAACTCATTAGCAAGGTAAATATATATATGTGTGTGTGTGTGTGTGTGTGTGTGTGTGCACACGTACATAGTGCTGCTTGAAGCTAAGAATAGCTCAGCTTTGTCGACCGAGCCGTCTTCACTAAGCACCAAGTCAAATGCCAAACCTGCAGGAGATCTGCATTTCACTCCTCTGTACCTCTCATCCTCCACAAAGGGAGTGCCGAGGCCTGCCAGGATGTGTCCCCTTGTACGGCTGTCATTCCTGCCATCTTCAGCCCTCTGCCAGCCTGTCAGGTTTAGCCCGGCTTCCCCTGCTGTCCACCTTCGTTTGCCTTTGGAGATACCTCAGGGACTTCTGTGAGTCTTTGCCAGTGTGTGTGCGCCTATGTTTGTGGTCACGTGAGAGAGGGAGGGAAAGAAAGAGAGTGTTACAGTCAGGTTCAGAATGTGAAGTAAGGAGACCTTGCTGGTCCCCTTTTAGGTCAGAGAATGGCCACGTACATCGTCTGTTTATTCATTTCAACCCATGAGATAATGGGGACCGCAGCAGTTATCGTCTTGGTACATGTTTTATGATCACATAACTTTTTTTCAGGTGTATTCTGGGTTTTTATGGACGGAAGATTCTTTTTTTGTGATTTGATAAGCTATTATTGGATGAGCTCAATCTTGCATTCATCGATTTATTTAATTTATTCATATATTCTTTAAAATATTAAATATTCTAACTTCTGAATTAATCAAATTTGTGGAATATAGGTGAAATACATAGGTATATCAAATTATCAGTTTCAAACATATCGCCATTTTAAGTCTGATTAAGAAAAACATATTTTTGTTTAGCATTCACACAGTTATTTTACTAATTCTTTGGGCAAATTAAACTGCTAGAGAGAGCTTTAAAATCGACATTTGTTAAAAAAAAAATTTGAAAAAAGTTAAATAAAAACATCATGAATTAAAATGAGGCCTCCGCAGGTAGCAAATGTCTTTGTTTAGCATGGTAGGGGAGCCCTGGCAGTGGATGAAGGTTCACCAGACAGCAGCCTGGGCCTCGTGATTGATATACATACATCATGTGCACGGCTGCTCATCTGGAAAGCCAGGCTCTTCATTTTTTCCAGGCCACTATGGACTCTATAATGACATCCTCATAACAAGCCCACAGTCCTCGCCAGTGGTGCCTGAGTGACACAACCCTTTGCTCATGGTCGGGCTCAGGGACCGTAGCCCCATTAATTTCGAGGAGATTCTTTTTTTTCTGCTTAACTAACAGTTGGTGACACACCTGCTGTGAGCGCTGTTGCAGAAAGGTGAGCAGGACCTTCATAGACAGGCCAGCGATGGTCTCCTGAAGCGATGAGGCCGCGATGGATGTATCCTTCCAGACAAACCGGCGGTATGGAGGTGGGGGGGCTGAGAGGGACCGGAGGTCCAAATCAAATGGCGCTAAATAAAAGGGCAGCCATGTTCAGAGTATACCGTAGTACGAAAATACAGTGAAAGTGCAGCGCTTGTTTAAGCATATTTTTAGTATTTTTAATGCAAGAAAAAGCAAGGTTGAAATTTAAACATCAAAGCAGATCAAAACTCTGCATAGCCTTTCTGAAGTCATCATTCGTTCTCTTAGACTAAAACAAAAAGACTTTGTACCAACTACATGCAAATGAAAAGAGCCAATCATTGTTGATGAGTGACAGAGTCCCATCTCGCCCAAAGCTCTAGATTGCACAGAAATTGCCATCACACTCCTACGGTGGCCAGTCTTGCCCAAAAAGTCCGGCAGCATCTTCAGGGTTGTTTTTGGCCTCTTGAGAGCTTCGCTGCTCAGCTGACTCCTCCAGTCCTCATCCGTTTCGGAGGGATAACCTGATAAACACTATATATTTCAGTTAACTTGTAATTTAGTCAAACTAATAAGACCAAATAATGTAGTACATTATTGTATTCCTATATCTTATCAGACTAATCAATGCATATTAAGTAACAGATGTTTTTTTTTTTAAAAAATGAAAAAAAAAAAACAGTAACCAGATAAACCATAAAATAGAATAATATGGTCCTTAACTGAATGCTTGTAAATATTTCAAGGCAATCCGGCAAAATGATAAAATGACAAAATTATCATTTATTGTCTCAACCATGGATCTACTTTGTTCTATAACTGTAAGCTAAAATATTAACCATTTTCACATGGGGGAAAAATAGCTTTGTGTGGCGTACATATTCTACATTAATCATGCCCTTTAGGAGCAGTGTAGTGCTGATAAAACGACACGGAGTAGCGGTTCAGCCGCTGGGGTCCACTTAGTTTCTTGAACTTCCGCCCTTATGTGTCTCCTGTCCTACTCATGTCCTTTAGTTCCCAAAATTATCCACTGTTTTCCCAGAGGAGCTCCTGCAGGTAGCCATAGACACAGGGGACATGCTGGGCTCTAGAATGAAGTGAAAGGACAACAGGTTCAACCTTCCTCTGCAGCATCTGTTGAAAAGGTTCTCATCCCACGGCGAGCAGCACCATGTTCTCTCCCGTGTATCATTTCAAGCGACATCTAAAACACACTTCATTACACACAGAGTCGACTAATTTTACTCACTCTCCATGTATGAAATGGAATCACAGCAATCGCATATAATCAGTTTGAAATGTGCCATTTGATGTCAATTAGGCACTTAATAAAAAATATTTTTCCTGCTTTTCTGACCTGGGGACAGTTATACCATATTGGTTTTTGCAGTTAATAAGCCCAGGGTAAATGTATTCAGCATTGCTGAAACTCCGTACTTTTAAAAGTCGAAGTCCCCGGAATTTCATACATTTCTCACTTGGTTTGTTTATTGAATGTCAAGCCTATTATGTGTTTACAGCATCATGAAACGGAAGAAAACTGAAGCACAACCAAATATAAGATACAAGGGCACCACATTTTACATTTTGTTTGTAATTGTTTGTCTTACAAAATATATGTATGTGTTTCTCTCCGAATATGAGAGTGATTCATGGTTATATTTTTCTTGCACAAGTTATTGAAATAATGTGAGATATAAAATGCATACTACATATTTAAAAGCTTCCTAATGTTAATTCATTTAAAATGTCACAATGTTGTCTTAATTAATGACTGCATTAAGGCAGCAAGACTGATTAATGATAGATAGTGCTCATGTATTGTACAGTTCTGTTTATAAATTCTGTATAATTGCCCGTTAGCATGCGTATGTAAAACTGATACTTTGATATTAAGGCAAAAAAGAACAGAACCACTGTGTTCATCCTCTGCTTTTTCTGACATTGTCAGCCCATTAAAAGGATGAAAAGTCACCACCAAAACACTACACACTGAACTCACTGAATAGGAGCGTATGGTGATACCCAGGCTGACCCTTTGAGACCCCACATTCTGATAAAAGGCCTGTACTCAGCATTTACTGCCACTTAGGTATATTTAATATGTGTCATTGCTCTTTGTTTATGTGTGTGTGGTCTAAGTATACATTCCATTGTAGGGACATAAAAACCTGTTATTTTGACGTTGTGGGGACCATTTTTTCCACAAGGAGAAATCTTACAAAAATCTGTGACTGCAATAAAAAATATTAAATAACGATAAAATGCCAAAGGGCTTGTATTTTGTTTGGTTACTTAAGGTTAAGGTTTGGGCTGGGTAGGTTAAGGTTAAGGTCATCATGTTGGGATTAGAGTTTTCCCCATAGAAATGAATGGCGAGTCCCCACAAAGATATAATTACAAACCTGTGTGTATATGTGTGTGTGTGTGTGTGTGTGTGTGTGTGTGTCTGTGTGTGTCCAGTACAGGGCATGTCCTGCCTTCTGCTCTTGTGCCCTGTGATCCCAGTAGTTTAGTGGGTTAATTTTGTGCTATATTTGTGTTATACTTTGTTCTAATTTGGGAAGTTCACACGTTTTCCAACAGACTTATTTTCACGTCACAATACAGTAACACAATTTAAAAGGGTTAGTAAGTTTTAGAAGCCTTGCGATTCCCAATTAGCTTCTGGCAAAAGTGCGACAGAAACTGTTACCTCCATCTGAAGATTAAAAGATTATGAGATGTGTAATCTCGTCACGACACGGGGACGTCTGTGCGATGAAGAGCATGGTTATGAGAGGTGAGCTGGGGCTTGAACATCTTCCAGCACTACTAGCCTGCAGTCATGATGAATGACCAGGGCAGCCCCGCTTTTAATAAAACCCTGGATGGGGTGACCCTTTTGTCATTGATTATGAGGTTACAAAAAAGGCAGGCGCTTGTTGACAGCCCACCTCTGGTGTGGTCCTGAGGACAAGAGGCGATCGTGTCACAGATAGCAGCAGTAACCGAAATTTATATTGATGGCTTTGGGAGGCTGTGTGTGTCCCTTGACCTTCTTGGAGGAGGGTAGTTCAAATAAATGTCTCACTCGAAAAGAAATGATTTCAGTGCAGCTACGTTATAAAACCAGTTTTAAACCAACAAGTCCTCAGTTTTGAATGTGGCCTTTCCTCTATTCTTCTTTTTTTATAGATCACTTTTTCACTCACAGCTACAATCTCCGACGGCTGACTGCCAGCCAAACAGAAAAGCGGAACAGATGTCTCATGCTAGCAAGTCTCCTATAGTCTGCAGCTTTGGAGAAATATGGACGTGTTACATTTCTTTGCTAGCAAATTCGAAATGTCATTACATATAGGTTGTCCATATGGGGAAAAAAAAAATCCTAAAATTATGAACAGTGTTAAATAGTTGGTTCAGTAATATGTGTTAGACTTTTCTAAAGTTAATTTTTAAGCTAATATTTCGAATTGTTATTCAGAGTCACCCCAAGACTGATTCTCTGACTGAACAGCACAGACTAGCAGAAGCATAACTTTGACGTCTGCTTAAAATAATGAGGTTGAATGTGTGATGAAATGTGAGGCTCACAGTCTTATTGCCAAGGTATATGTCAAGGGCATGCCTCTGTTTACTTGGTTATGAATAGACAAATACATTATGGTCTCATTCGGGTCAAAGAAAGACATGCAGAAATAAATGGAACATCTAGAAGCACCATCTTCTATACTCTGGCTTCTCCCCAAGCAATACAATAGGTCACATGGTATTTAAACTTGGAGACAGTGTTTATCCAACAAATTCAGACGAGTCCTGCTTCTTGACCCTTGGTAAAAGTCCGCATGTCGGAATGAGGAAGCTACAGCAAATGAGAGACTGTGATTTGTCTAATATTCTCTGTGTGTGTGTGTGTGTGTGTGTGTGCGTGTGTGTGTGTGTGAGAGAGAGAGAGAGTAATAAAGGTTGAGAAACATTGGCAATGGATCTCTGTCTTGGCACAGTAAAACTTTTAAACAAAATCATTCATGTTGCCATTTATATTACAGGTTAGACATTTTCCCGCAGCAATAAACGATCTGTGGAGATTCCTTTGTGGTTCTGTGATGTCAAGTGTGGTCAAAGAAATATGTTTCATTTCAATGAGGTGTTATGCAAGTGAAGAGTCATGTCTCAGGCCTGGGAAATTACGGATAAAATGATCTCAGGGGAATGTGCTTCTTGCTTCAAAGGCAATATCACAGTGCTCTTTACAACCCTTTGTGCAGCCTAAACACAAACTTTATTGCTTATTCGCAAAATGTAATTTTAACAGCAATTGATATTCATTCACAGTGCTGACTGGACCGACCCTAATTATATACAAACAACATTTTGAGCTTTGGACTACTTGCAATATATTAGAAAATGTTTTTATATCATTATTTCATATCATGTATATTAAATATTTGTTATTGCCATTTATACAAAATATGTACAAGAAAGACATACAGCAGCCATAAGTAAATATAGAATAACACTGCCATTTAGTCATTTTTTCAAAATTGTCCATAATTAATATGTATTTTTGTTGTGTATAAATATTGTTTTAATTATCATTTTATAATTATCATTTAATTACTAGCAGACTGAAAATGCCCCTTGCATTCATTGACCGTCGCAATGCTCACTGTTGTGATGCATGAGCTGTACAGTCGATATACTGAAGTCAGGCTATTTTAACACTTGCCGCTCTTTGTGGTGTTGGGTTCGGACACAGTGAAAACGCTGACTGCTGCTAAGGAGACCCATGGGAGTGGGGCTCCAGCCTCTAGCCTTGTGCCGCACGAAGCACCAAGACCGTTCTCAGGCCCAAAGGTGACGCGGCTGGTAATTGTACTAATTGTTTCGTGATAATTCCTTCACAGATAGATTTTAAAGCTGTTTTCATGTTTCCACTGGAGACCAGATAGATGAGCTGATGTTTTTCCTGGCATTGGATTGTACTGCTGTCTTGCATTTAATGATTTAATCCTAAGATAAAAATAAAAATCAGACCAAGGACTAAATATTTTACTGAATAATTCAGCAACTGTATGTTACTCAGATATGATTAGATACCGAAAGTAGTAAATGTAAAAAAAAACGTAATTACATTATCACCAAATGAATTATGTTACCAGAAAGAAATGACAAAAAGTTTCATGGAAATTACCTAGTTTGACTTATTTATTAAACTGTTTTGTAATTTTGTGTTCAATTACTAAGGTCATTGTTAGACAATTATGACTAGCTAATGTTCATATTACTTCAGAGCCAAATAACTTGCATATGCATTTATTTTTACAGTTTTTAGTAAGACGTTTATTTTATGCAGAATTGCCAGAAATGTTTTTTTTTATATTTCCACCATACAGAATTGTGTATTTCATCTATCGCATAACAAAGAAATTTAGATGTTTATGGGTATTTTATTTAATGCACATTTTTAACAGATTATGGTGACCCGTAAGTGTTAACATGCTGGAAGTTCAGAAAATACTAACAAATTTTGAAAATAAATGTTAAAAAAAAAAAAAAATGCTGCAAATTTACCCACAACACAACGTAAGTGAGCCACAACACAATGGAAGTTTCCGGGGGACAATGACATGATGGCTGAGTGTTTAAGGTATAACGATGTATGTATTTTCAAATCAAGATATAGAATGACACAATTCCGTTTTACGAATATAGTGTGTTAAAATTGCACCATTTTTTCAGTTCAGCACAACCCACTCACCTCAGCTGCCTTATAAAGTGCAAACCACACCCAGTGATTCTGACAAAGCCCCGCAGGTCTGACAAAACCTCCGGATTGATTCCATTGGCAGTAAGAGCAGTATGAGAATCTCCAAATTGTAACGTGAATGTCCCTCGCATGGTATTGCCAATTTAGTGACTGTACCACCAGATTTAGTGACTTTAGCGACAAATTTGGCAACTGAGCTATTTCTATTCTTTGCAACAGCAAAAACCAACTTTCACTGGTTACTGAATGTCGTCACGTCTGCCTTTCTTAGTGCTTTAGCATCGCTCATGTTTCTGAAACTGATGATTGACATATAGAGAGGGCGACCATATTTTTATTGCAAAAAAAGAGCCACGCTAAGGGCAGGTAGCAAAAAAGAGGCATCAAAATGCAAACTCAGAAAGTATTCTGACTGGTGAAAGTAAATGTCAGCATGAAACAAAGCAAAATGTCATGTCATCAGTGTGAGTGGACATTAACTTATTGCTAATAAGCAAACCCTCAAAGAGCAGGGTCTGTTTGTGTAGGGTCTGTGCTGGTCTCCATCCGCAGTCCAGAGAGATGTAATTCAGTGAATTGCTGTCTCTAAATTGACCATAATGTGTGATGTCTGTGATGGTATCCCATGTGTTGGTTCAGTGTCCTGTCCAGGTTTTCTGGCGAATTATATCCAGGGTCAGGCTTAAGCCAAGGAGAGGCTTAGGTGATGTGTGAACAGATGAACAGCCTACACTGAGAAAAGTACAAGTTTTGGTGAAGCTGGTATGTTTGTACCCAGGAAAAGGGAGAGTCTAGCCTTTCTTGTGTTGCAAAAGTTGTGAACAGGCCTTTAACCATTTCTTTGGTCTTTGATGTCACTGAAACACTTTTTCATTATGACATATGGCATGTAAAAGTTACAGGCAATGTTGGAACTATGGTTTAATGATCGTCAAAGATATCCAAATGGGAAAAAGTGTTGCATCTAGGCAGTCTGATTCTGGACATTTCTGTTTTTCATTCCAAGCTCAGGAGTTGTCAGTGGGTCACTAGGTGTTCTTGGAATTCACTCTGAATATTAAATATGCTCATGTGCGTCTAATTGATTGAGTGTCGGATGTAGTGAAATGAACTCTAAGTCAAATGACCACTTTAACTGAATGATCCTTAATCACAGTGTTTGAATCGGAGGCCTTTGGTGACAGTAATGTGTAATTTATAATCACTTGGCTCCGTTATTTCCATGGAACCTCTTGCCTCCTAATTTATTAATATATTGCCCAAAACCTGGTCTTTTTGTTACGTATCTTCTGTCCTCTAAAAGTAATACATACAGATATATTCTGAAAGAGTAACTGTTACCTTTCCTGTAAGTAGCATTTAAACATGTCATGGTTAATCCTAAGATGTGATAGGAAACATGCATTTTCTTGAATCTGGAGACCAGTCTCAGCCCTGCATTGGTACTTGTAGCATAGACTCGTTCACAAGTCTATGCTACTCTTCAGAAGCTTAAGTGTTAATTAACTATAGCTTTACTTTTAATAAGAATTCTGGAATGCATTGAAATGTCTGTGAAACTGCATCCCACTGTGCACTCCAGACAAATAAAGGATGCTGGTAATTACCATTAGGCAAACATTTAAATAAGGAATAGGTGCATTTTTTCCTGTGATCTTGACTTTGATCTTGACCCAATAAACCCCTCATTTATTCTGATTAAATAAGCGATGATATGCAGAGACACAAATCTGAATATTAATGAACCTATTAGTGGCAAGAAAGGGGAAGACACATGAACCATCATAACTCTTCTGTAAGACCCCCCCCCCCCCCAACAAAAAAATTTAAAACTGTATTTGTATGAGACAGTGAATAGATCTGTAGGCATGTGAAAATGTACTTATTAACACCAATAATGATGACTGCGAACAGTCTGTAACGTTAATCAAATAGGTTGTGCTGTCCTGGTTAACCTTCATGGATTTAAGTGTTTCATGGTGTTTAATGTTTTCCTTTCACTTTTATGTTGCAGCAAACAAAATATCAGTTAATATTGCATAAGGGAAGGAAACCATTTCACATCATTACCACAGTGAACCATGCTGCCAGAGAAATAGTGAACTCATCCAGATGGTCACTCTGCCTTTGATTCCCAGCAGCCCTGAGTTTGTTTTCATTGCCCTGTTTTGCCCAGTTTGATTCGGATATCTCACAATGGCATAAATAGCAACCGAATTACGTTCAGTATTCAGTATTCAGTATTCCCTCAAACAGGTTGCTGCATCAAGCAAAGATAGTCTAGCCTCTTTTTAAAAAATAAAAAACTTTGAATTTTGTTAGTTTTAATTATTTTGTTAGTTAATTTACATTAAACATGAACATTACTTTTGTGAAAAATTACTTGTCCACGCCTGATTTTCTGTGGTTGCATGCTTACTACATAATGTTATTGAAAGCTTAAAGAAAACAATGCTAGACAAAAGGAGCAAATTACACTTTTTATTTAGTAGCTAGTCATATAACAGTTATGGAGAAATGCTTAAACTCAGAGCCATATGTGTGTTTACAGTCAGGAACATCTTTCATCTATTATTCCCACATTTAATGGCTTTTGAGTCTGGACTTTGAAAATACCAGTCGAAAGTTTCCCTGACACTATTCAGACATAGTTGCCATGACTTCGGCTCGCTGGAGACCCTATGCCTTTGAAATTGCTTTTTCATAGACATTTTTAGATTGATAGAGATCAGCTTTCCATTGTTAAATAGCTGGTCTTCTGTGGTACACATGTAAAGCCTTTAATGTATACAGGCACACATAGAGTATGTGACAGTAGGGTTTTTTTCTTTCAGGAAACCTCAGCCCTTAATAAATTGCACAAATGTAAATGTTAAGGGAACGTATATGTAAGCACTGTTTGGTTTCTCAGCATTTTCCCCCACACAAACTTCAGTTCCTATATTGTCAGAATACTCTGTCTCTGCTACATTCAGGGTTTATTTCACTAAAGCAGTTGTCTTTCTTGTCACTTAGTATAAATGCATGGAAATATACCAATACATGCACGGAAATATACCAATTCACATTATTAAGCCGTTTGCATAACACTGAATCGTCTTATTCATAGTTTTTGTTAGTTTTGTAAGGTGATGTATGCAGCTGTCGGTTAGGACTTTGTGCTCATGATTGGAAGATCATTGGTTTATACTGTATCTCATGGCTAACAGAGGAATCTCACCATTGGGACCCTTAACCCCAATTGCTCTAGGGACAGTGTCTGACCCAGGGTTCTGGATGAAAGCATTTGCTAAATAAATAGAATGCAAAATGTGACAGTTTTGCCAAAAGACTCACAAAGTACCAAATAAGCAATTCATTGCTGAGTGTGTTTAATTTTCTCCCCCTCAGAGCAGAGGTAACAAAAACTGAAGGTCACAAAAGGCATATGCTACAGTAATAAAATTAGGAAATAGTTTTTAATTAAAATGAAAATTGCATTGGCTTTCAAATGCAGGGAATTGGTCCGTGTCTTTGGCATGACGCGGATACCCTTGAACAGAAAATAAATGGTTTGACTTTTTGAGTCAGGGGTACAGGACCTTGTTCCTCTTGGCGTCTCGAAGGCTTGACCTTCATAGAATGCAAAGTAATATTCATAAACAGCATTCAATGTAATTAAAATAAGGTAACAGGAAACTAAGTGAAACACAATATTAGTTTTAATAGGCGATCATAACACAGTTCACTATCCTGAGGTAAAATTACCCTTTTCTTACATATTTTCATACAATATTCATGAAAATCAATTAAATGTAACACCTACATTGAAATTATTTAGATTTTAATTAGTGGGGTGGTTAATTTGCAGAACATATTGCTGTCCATTTAAATATGAAGTATTTCCAATGAATATGTTTTGTTGCTTTTTTCAATATAATGGTATATTTTAGATTATAAGGCTCCATCTTTCATAAGGTCTAGAGAAATCAGCTCTCGGATTCTTGTTTCTCCCATGTGTCCGAATGAAACAAACACAATTTAATATACGTTAGATGATGAGAATCTTTTCACACAAAATGTGAGGTTATTGTATCATCTGAATATAAAGGAAGTGAGACAGAGACTGGGGGAAGGGTATAAAACTGAAGGACACACACTGTTGCACTGAAGGAATGTGGTATTCTTGTGAGAAGGGACAATGGAGGACATGACCTGACTGCAAGGGGACAAGAAGACTAATTAAGAGGCCTTCAGCAACTGCATCATCCATAGAGTTAAATCTGTGGCTTATTCATGGTGTACACTTACATTTTGATTGAGTAAGAGGGGTATTTGTAGCTTCATTATTCAATGTATAATACTGTTTACCTTTTATAAATTTCTTATAATCAAACAGGACACCATTCTTATGATTATTTTGATTATATGAAGCAGATCATAATTTAAAAGATACATTAGTGCCTAGAACGTTGATACTCATTTTGGGTTTGTTTAGCCTGCTGTGGTTTTTATTATTTTGGGAAAAAATGCGAACCATAAAAGTATCCTCTTATTCCCCACTATTACCTTATAAGCAAATTTATTATGGTATGTAAAAATCTTTATTCCCCCAAAGAGGTCCAGCTACAATTTCAGCCATGATTCAGCAATGAATAAAATTAGGAGGCATAAACAATGTTTGTAATTAGAAACTGGAACATGTCATCATTAGTTTGTTTACAAAGATAACATGGGCCTTGGTACTAGCAGATGCCAGGGCTATTGGTAACGCCATGTCTGGGCATGTGGAGACAATTAGTGGGCTGGGGACAAGCATCTGCTTTCCACGAATCTTCAAGCCTCTTGTTGAGGTTAAATGGTGTCTCTTTAATTTTCTTCAAGATCCATTTCTGATATCGCCATCGTACTTTCCTAATATACGATTTCAAAGTTAATTCCTATTTTATGAACAAACACACATGTACTATTAAACGTTTTCAAACCACCATCTTGTGTATCTTCCAAAGAATTTTGCGGTTGAACCTTAGATATGGATCCTTCAATTTCTTTCCCTCATTTCAGATATATGAGAATTGTAATAATATTTTCTTCACCACAGTTACCCCATATCACCTGTGTACTGAGCTGTATTATTTTGGGTTGATTTTTCCATACAGAGAGGCTACATGGAAAACAAAAACCACATCGGACGGGATTGATGAATTACTCGGCAATTCTGCCTGAACACAGTATTTGTCGAGGCTTCGAAACTGCTGAGCAATGCCAGGATGCCCATATGGAGCGCATTAGGACACCAGCAGAGTTCATGCTGTTCTGCTGCTGTTGGTCAATTGGCAGCTACTGCATTTTAGGGTAGATTTACCATCATGGGCGATGACTTCTGTGTAAATCATGCAAGGCTTGTGGCTTAAAGAGGATTGCAATGAAAACTATGTTTGGACTAGCACAAGGCGTCTCTGTTAACGAGATCAAATAATTAAAATTGACTTACTGTTTTTATGAATGACCTTTACGCATTCTTTCCTTTAATAATTATTGTTTCTGAATAATCAGACCTTACCATAATGAAAGGACATCAGTTAGATATGTTTTAGACATTCATGACAGATTTTTTAATTATTATTATTAGAACTGGGATAATTACTTGATCAATAATTAAGTGATGATCAAATAAATACTTCATATTATCTACAATGAAAATATCACATGACATCTGAACCACAAGTAATAAATTCTTTATGTTTGTGGGAAGAAAATGAAAACAAGCATGTAACCAATTTGACAGCAATTATTTTTCTTGAAGATATCAGGAAGTGTGTAGCAGAAATGCCAACAGAAGTGGTGTTTCATAAGTGTATCATATCCAAATGTATCAAGAGATGTATACAAAATATTAACACTATATATAGGAATATATATAACAGTGCACAGCAATAAACATCTCAAAATATAAGTGTCACAGGTTCAGTTCACAGTTGAAATGATACATACAACAGGAGTAGTTGATTTGTGTTCTGCGTGGACTTTATAGAAATGAATGTGCATTCGCAGCAAAGGCACCAAAATAAGTAGGACAACATTTGAGAATATCTGGACCTGGCAGCTGGCTGTAGGACGATGGACCATGATAATGGAAGACTAGAGGTGTGAACAGTGAACCAAGCTCTTTTTAATAAAGATAATCAGTCTGGCGGAAAAGGAATAATGAATTCACCTTGAGTTAAATTTATATTGAAAGAAATGCTGGAATGCCAGATTTTTCCCACTACATATTGTAGTTTGTGTTAGTTTCTTTAGAGAAAACGCTAATTTCATCCATTGAATTCTCTACAAGTAAAGTTTCATGACATAATTCAAAACATTTCAAGACCAACATGCAAATACGAATGCAATTGTCCTATAGAAAAATTATGAGAATTTTCTCTTTCCAGAAGCCTGAGAACAGGAATAAACATATAAATCAGAAAAGGCATGTAGCTGTTGATTACTTGGGTATTTTCTTTCATGACTGTCTGTACATTGTGTTCTCATTGAGTTTTAAAGAACATATCTGAGCAGCTCTTCTTTGTGTATATTAGTTTGTCCCCACCCTAAATCTCTAACGTACTTTTGGGTTCTTAGCTTATTTATGAGTTACAAAGTGACATGAGGGTAAACCTTCCCATTTTACCTTTCTATGTTTTACAGCTTCATTGATGTAAATCCCAGAAGAGATGATGTGTTTCGTTGCCTTCAACCTTGAACAACCATTTGCAACTGATTTACTATTTATTCCTTTAGATACATGTATGGGCTTTTGTGGGAAAATGCTGTACGTTTTTCGTACTTACAGCCAGGTCATTGATGAATTAATGCTTTGACTTTAGGCAATGTCGGAGTTAGAAAAAGGACTATTCAATCATAGGCTACAGACTAGGACAGGAGGCTAGTTATAAGAAAAGTGACATGATTATATGCAAAGCCATTCATCACTGCTATTACAAGGCTGAATTTAATAAGGTATATGAATCCTTTGTGGAAAAAAAGCAAAAATGCTGTGTTCATTCTCCTATGGTATTTATTTTAAGCTCATCTTACAATGTATATTAACAACAACCTAACTTTTCAGTAGATTTTACCAAGGCCTAATGATGTCTGAAGGGCTTTGTGAGAGCAGAATTAATAGAGCACTGCTCTGAAAATGTTACATCATTTTTAAAGATTATCATAATGGTTCTTTCACTGAAGTAATGTAAAGAAGAGATATACAGAACCAGTAATTGTAATAATCTTGGGGCTAGACATCATACGAATAGCCACAATGTTACATGACTACAAAACTGTCCAATGAAAATTCTGCTAATTGTTAGTCAGTTGCCAATATGGCGGTCAATCATATTTTAACTTTTAAGCTGAGGCTGCATGTTTAAGCTGATGGTGAAATGTGTCTTATCCCAATCAAGGTATCGAACCCAAACTGCTCCGGGGATATACCCAGCTGTATAACTAGGTAAAACTGAACAAACAGATAAGATAAAAGCTACTTGTCTGTAAGAGTTATGATTCTTGTTTGGCCAACATTAAAGACCAGCACCAAATTGTTTTTCTTTTTTCGTTTTCTTTAAGATATTTGTTTTTCTTAACAGCTATAATTTGTATCTATTTCTGTTTTTTCCTGGTGTTTTGTTGATTGCTGTCCCTTGCTCTTCTTTGGAAGCTCGTATGGGCTGTGAAGTGAATGCCGTGTTGCAGAAGGGCCTGTAATCAAATCAAATATAATGTTTTAAGAAATAACAGTACATGGTAAAGGTCATATATACCTGTAGACTGAGGAAATGTGTTGGAACTTTATGCATTTCATGTTTCTTATTGTTCTAATTACTTTTAATTCATTTAATGTTTTAAAAGTTAAAATAAACAGTTACACGTAACCCTATGTGATGGTGTATATATTTATTTTTTGTAGGATGATCATGTTAGTAGACATATTCGTAGTGGAGTGCTTAGGGTTTTCTTGTATTATTAAAAAAAACTGTTCAGATGTTTTTTTGTTCTGGCTAAAGATAGCATTTGTGTGAAGCCCTTAATTACTTTATTGTTGCAAGCACTTTCCTTGTGTGAAGATTGATTTACAATGTAGAGAGGAGGACTTGAATGTCTCTGCTGTCATGGTTTGGCAATTTGCGTTCAGCTTACTGTGAGTAAATGAGTTAATGAACCATTCAGTTTCCAGTAATTTATGTTTCATGCTATGCTAATTGCTGAATCATTTGGTCTGATTGTGGTAACAAAGGAAATGATGGAATGTAAAAGACTTAATTTTAGTTTTACAGTGATTTATATTTTAACAATTTTTGTTGGTTATACGCTTGTGAATTAATTTTTTAACTTTCCAGTATGACAATATTTTCAAAGCTCTCATTTATATAATCATTATTAATATTATTCAGGAAATGGCAAAACTGCGGTTGCTGTGTGAAAACCTCAATATGTGTGTCTAACACACACACACACACACACACACACACACAAACATACACACATGGACACAGACACACATCATTCAGGGTTTTTGTTTCTTTTTTTAAAGATAAACATCTTTTGCTGTGATCAGAGTAATAGCAGCCTTTTAGATTTGCTGAACATGGGTATTAATCCACTGATGCATCACATTACGAGCACACAAAACCTTTCAGTTTAACCTGTAGTAGGATAAGATAGGAAGCAGAGGTGGACATTTCAGGTCCAGAAAGTAAAAATCCAAACCAGTATTTTGTTTCAACCAACCAGTTGAGTATCTGTGACTGTGACTCTTTATACTCAATTGGTTGGTTGAAACAAAATCCTGGTTTGGATTTTTACTTTCTGGACCTGAAATGTCAGCCTCTGATAGGAAGCATATTGAGTAACAGACTAATCAAGCATTACATAAGGAATTAATCACAAAATCAAAATTTCAAATGTAATGTAACAATAATAATAATTTTAACAATTGTCTTTATTGTACATATGTATGTGTCATGCCCCGATCGTCCGTTCCTCTCGTGTGCCACGCCCCCTCGTTAACCCCATGCGGATTCCCCGTGTTTATCAGCTGTTTCCGGTTACTGTCATTAGTGCAATGTATTTAGTCCGCGTTTCAGTTTGTTTCCCCAGTCCGGTCGTTGTAATGTTACCCCGTGTTTTGCTTGTCCCTATCGTTGCTATTCCTATTAAACCTCCTGTTCGCCCCGACTACTTGCTTCCTGCGTTTCTGTCACCGCACCGTGCTCCGTAAAGCGTAACAGTATGTAAATATCATATACATTTATTATAGATATATGAATGCACATCCTCATCTAGCATATTTTATTTTGATTTCAATTATGGAATGTTTTCAATCAACAGCTCAAGCAGTGATAATTCAATGCTTAACTAGAAAACCAGCCCCAACAAAGCAATTTAAAGCAATTTTTGGAAAATCTGTACATGATAAATGAATCAGTGATTTGGCTTTATAACCAGTTGATTACTGTTGACTGTTTATCAGTAGTTTTATTATCTTATATAAATAATCTGCAACATTTCCACTTTTCTGCCCTTGACGATTAGGCACCAGGGTCGGTCACCCTATGCCTGTTTTACTCTGCATGCTGGTATGTTTTTGATGTTCCTCCATACATGCCAAAACTTAATATTCTCATTACTGCCACCCTTGTTTAATATGCATGTGATTTGGAAGCCTCTTCTTTGAACACACCTTTTGCCCTGTTTTGTGACTCCTGAGGACACTCTCTCATCAGTAAAAGATCACCTGTTAAATTTCCTTGACCCCTGGTTATCATTAGATTCTGATTGCCGTGTGATATGATTATCAAGTCATGGACTGCCATGAATACTGATTGTTGTTTTGTCCTTCATTGACAGGTATAGAGGCAGACTTACGAGTGCCAGTGCTGTGATTGATAGTGTCGTGTAGACTAGAGAATTCCTAGCTGGATGGATTACACTGTACAGTATAGGCCTGCATTTTATCTATTATATTTAAATGTGGAAAATGTAGCTTCAATTGTGTTTATTTTGATTTTTCTATCATACAGCAAAACAAGCGAAAATATCTATGCAAAAAAATATATTGCAAATCTTGACACTATTATTTTTATTTTGACACTATTATATGACATAGAAAAGTTATTTTCCAAATGTAAATGAATTTTTAAGAGCTTGACAGAAGACAAAGGCTTTCTGGAACCCTGCCATCTGTAGGAGCCAAAATGTTTAATTGGGTTATTAATGGCAGTGCATTGGGTTATTAATGGCAGTGCATTGGGTTATTAATGGCAGTGCATTGGGTTATTAATGGCAGTGCATTGCTTCATGTGTCTATGACCCCACTCCTCATTCCATGTTTCAATTCCAGTACAATCTATATTTTGTCTATCTATATTTAAATCAACCTATTGACCTTCTGCATGTTACCTTTTTCATCAAGTAAAATAAATAATAATTTGGGCTGGATGACAGTGATCTATGGACATTGGTAGAGTTTGTGAAAGTTGAGTGTCAGACCTCAGTTCAGCTACCAAAATGGTTAGAAACTGGAATATAAGAAATAATCTCTCCAACCATCTCTACGGTGGCCGGGTGTCAACATGTAAATAAAAACAGAACAAAGATCAAAGACGACATATCATCTGTTGAAAATGAGAAATTTAATTGTTTTATGACAAATATATGTTCAGTTTCAATTTGATGCCAGTGACATGTTTTAAAAAACGTAAAAAAAAAAAACTTTAAAAAAAGTTCGGGACAGGCGCAACGAAAGACTGGAAAAGTTGTGTGATGCTAAACCAAAATAACTCGTTAGATATCTCACAGCTGATTGGGTATAAAAAGAACCTCCTAAAGAAGCAGTATCTCTGTGCAGTGAAGATGGGGAGAGCTTCACCACTCTGTGCAGTGAGTATGGGGAGAGCTTCACCACTCTGTGCAGTGAGTATGGGGAGAGCTTCACCACTCTGTGCAGTCAAGATGGGGAGAGCTTCACCACTGTGAAAAACTGCATGGGCAAATAGTGCAAAAAATTTTTAATAATTTTCTTCAACATAATATTGCAAAGAATTTTGAGTATTTCATCATCCACAGTTCGTAATATCATTAAAAGATTCAGAGAATCTGGAGGACTCTATATATGCAAGGGAGAAGGCCAAAAACCAGTATTGATAGCCGTGATCTTCGGGTCTTCAGGCAGCACAGCAATAAAGACAGACACGATTCTATAGTGGAAATCACTGCATGGGCTCAGGAACACTTCATAAAACCACTGTCTGTGAACACAATTTGTCACTCTATCCGCAAATGCACAATGAAACTCTACCATGCAAAGAAGAAACCGTATCTAAACAGGATCCAGAATCACCACCAAGTTCTCTAGTTCCAAGCTCATTTAAGATGGACTGAGGCAAAATGCAAAACCGTCCTGTGATCTGACGAATCAGTATTTCAGATTCTTTTTGGAAATCATGGACGCCGCGTCCTTTGAGCTATAAGGGAGAGGGACCATCCAGCTTGTTATCAGTGGACAGTTTAAAAGCCAGCATCCGTGATGGGATGGGGGTGCATTAGTGCCCATGGTTTGGGTAGCTTGCACATCTGGGAAGGCACC
>JAODJU010000095.1:25816490-25837955 GCA_026776725.1 Gnathonemus echidnorhynchus | reverse complement strand
GAAACGTGTTGCTGGCATCAAATTCAAATTGAGCATAAATTTACCATAAAACAAAATTTCTCATTTCAACATTTGATATGTTGTCTTTGTTCTATTTTCAATTAAATATGAGTTTATATGATTTGTAAATGATTCTGTTTTTATTTACATTTTACACACCATCACAGCTATTTTGGAATCAGGGTAACATAAGTTGTACAATTACTGTACTTTGCCTGGAACAGAAGAAAAGCAGGCTATTACCTTTGAAATGCAATCTTGCTAAGGAAGTGTTACTTTTTTCTTATCATATTCCAAACAGTAATTATCTTTCAAGCTTATATCATCAAATAGCATATACAGTCACACAGTGTGTGTTCGAGCAGACTTATGTCTGGGTAATAGATTACCTCTGCAGTAGGGAGCTCAGATCTGGACAGCATAGAGACATGTTTGCTTCCAAAGCAACCTCCTGTCTCACATAGGGGACTGAGTCATCGGTGGTATTATTCTAAGGCTGAAAGCTGTTGGACCATCCCTGATAAACAGGTAAATCCTCCTTGGCTTGAGGAAACATGGCTTATAGGCTAGTGTTTATCTGCTTGGCCCCTCAGCTCTCCTGCCGGTCACAGGGATGACCAGAGCCAGCTTTGTAATCCCATCAAACACAGAGTGTATGGCACCTTGCAGCCACACAGACTGGGCTGCCCTAAAGTCTAAACAGACAGACGCAAGACTGAAATAATAAGCGTCAACCTGAGGTGAACTAATACAAATAAAATCGATTTGGTTTAGTGTTTGTTGCCCATGGAAACTTACAAGCATATGAACTGGTGTGCAGAAAACATTTAAAACAGTTTTTTTTACAAACACTGTGTATGGAACGCAAATATTTTTTCACATAAGTATATTACTGCAGTATTAATGCCAGGAATGCATTAAAAAACCCATAAAGCAGCCAGATAAATAAATCACGATATAAAGAATGCTCTTTACACTTTAAATGTCCAGGTTTTCAATTCTTTTTCTTTGTTGTTTTCCCCATCTGCTCAAGGCAACATGCCCAGGCTAATTATAGCGAAGAAAAATAGATTTCAGACCAGGAGCTGACCAGGAGCTGGTCTATAGCCTATGCAACAGCATCTGGGCCTGTTAAGTGTTAGTGTCCGCAATACGTTTCTGAATATGTAGCTAATTCATTATTTAACAGTTAATGTACATTTCACACATTTTGCTGTTTGCATGTATGGTCAGACTGCAGTTCGTAGTGGGTGATAAGTCTGGAGACAAAACACCATGCAGGTACTCTTTACTTTCAGAGCAAACACTAAATGGTCACAGAATTATATCTATTCAATGGTAAAATTCTGCTGTGTTCCTTGTTCAATACTAAAGCACAGCACAGTGTACTGGTATTGTACTGCAACTGCATTGCTATTGCAGTCCTTGATTACCATGGCCTATCCAATCTGACTATTGTCTTTACTTTTAGCATCGCTTTAAGCTACCTTATAGGCCAACGCTATGCTAACCCGCTCCATCTGAAGCCATCATAATTATAAAAGCCTTTCTGCCTCTGTCAGTGACTGGCTCCCTCATCTTTACCTGCAAAAGACCAAAAACATGTGTTTGTTGTCTTTTCAACAACCAAACAGCACAATTAGCTTCTGCCAAATTATTTTATGTTGTTCTCAGAAAAGTGTACTTATTCCAACTTATTCCAGCTTGTAACTGTGAAATATTTATATGGATTTTATTCACTCACATAAAATGGGTATTGGACTGAAGTATTGCCATGGCTGATTTGATATGTTTGGCGGTTATTGCTGGAAAACTCATTAATATTCCATTTTGTATTGTTATATGTTAATGGGTTTGAAATTACTGGAAACACTAATGCAAACATAATCGTCTTCTTATAAACTGCTGCCTACACAATGCAACCGTTTTAAGTGAACAGGAAAAAAATAGAATTCCAATAATGAAGTAAATCAGTACATAACGCATAATGTAGCGTCTTATGTCCTAGCATGTATTATGGAAACCTCTAGAAGGCGATCAATGACTGCTGACCTTTAGCTCCATTCATGGGGAGGTAAATGAAAAATTAGACTATTTGGTTCCACCTTAGCATTTACAACCTGCTTGCTGATGCTACCTTCCTCCTAATGATTCCCATTCATGTTCTCTAATACATACTCTGCAGCACATTAATATTTAAATTCAGTTTGCCAGTAGGCAAAACCCATAGCATGCTCCTTATGCTAATGCATGGTAATGTATGCAATGAATTAATGGAGTGTCAGTGACAGCTAACCTTCATTGTTTGCTCTGTAGATTGTTCTGTTATCATAGCTTTGCCAAACATCTGGACTCTGACAGAAGTTGAAGAAATTGGAATTTTCGTAGTTAACCATTCTTGAGGATTAAGCAGATTCCTCTTAGAGACTTATGCATGATGAATACTGTCATCATCCTTTATAAGTATTCTAGTTATTTAATACAAACAGAAGAAAGGTCGTATTGTTATATCCGAGTATTAAAAAAAGGAAGAAGAAATTAAGGATAATACTTTAGAAATTATATTCCTAGTTTTAACTTTACCCAGTGTTCATATTGTCATTAATTCACACTATGTGCCTAAATGCAAAGTGCAGGGTAGAGTGTCGCTCTGCAGGTAAGGTCCATAATTGGAAGGTCGTTGGTTCAAATCCCATGGCTGGCAGAATGATGTCACTCTTGGGCCCTTGAGCACGGCCTTTAACCCCAATTGTTCCTGGGACGCTAGATGACTCTGCTCTCTGATCCTCCCTTGTCTGTCACTGGACAAAAGTGTCTGTGAAACTAATGTAATGTCCAACTATATTCAAATGTGACATCTGATCAATGACAATAAATTATGCATAAAATAAGGACAATCATGAAAGTTCCACGTACTGTAACTTGGTGAACTCCATCCCAATTGTTATTAAGAATCAAAGAAATTCTGAAGGTCTTGTTCTTAGAAGGTCGTTTAAGAAAAGGCAGGATATGTCAGCTTTTAAGAAACAGAAAAATATTAATGACGACTAGCCGTTACCTGCATTGGAAAACCTTGGTAAGTGTAAAACATTCATTATTGCCATGTTTTCTTCTGAATTGATTACTGAATTTGCTTAACTTTGCTGATTGCTAATGAATAGTCTAGAGGGGCCGGTTCTTGGCTTAGTCAAAAGGAATCGCCTTTGTTCTATTAAACAAAATGTATAGGTTCCACCTTGCATATTAGGGCTGGAGGTGGAGGTGACACAGTTTGCCATATGGAGAGAGCAGATAGGGGACTAAATATAGAAGCTTATGTGGATACAGCAGAGGTGTCAGCAATGTTAAATACATGCATGGGAGAGGTTGAGTTTACAGCGTGGTTCACACTAGAAAGTGATACTGGCAGATCAAGGGAACAGCTCACTGGGGGATTAAGAATCGAATACGAACAAATAAGAGGTCTGTGTCAAGCACTCAAGTGAGCACATGCTGAAAGGAATGATGCAGTATTTCCCAGCCTTACATGCAGTTGTGGCAGTTGGCAGAATGATAGCTATGGTTGGATGCTGAACCCCTTCAAGTTGGATCACAGGTCCATGATCCACTTTAAATATCTAAAGATACCCGGTTGGAAATTAAGAACAATGGTGGCTAATTTTACTGGTGACTTCTATCGCAGAGTGAAAGGTGGGATCAAAGGGCTAGGCCAAGAAGATGGGTATCATGTCCTTATTATTATGATGGTTTGAAGTGCGGGGGGGGGGGGAGGAATGCAGTGGAGCATCAAGTTTTCATACTTTTCTCAGTGAACTAGGAGCTGTGCATCATTATTGAGGCAACCAATTTCTAGACAATGGACTAGAATTTCCAAATATTACCTGCGAGGATCTTAGGCATCATTCAAGTTGGGCTCGCTGTAGGTCCCCACTGTCTGTCGAGCTTTTCTGTGGTTCTAGCTGCAAACTGATTTGTGGAATCATTCTTCAACAGACTCCTTCAAATAGACTCTTATTTGGTGTCCAACCCATTCTTGTCTCGCACTGAGAATGTTTTTGTTAAATGGTAGAGAGATATATGCTGATTGGATAATACTCCTGCTGCATTTAGCAGATGCTTTTATCCAAAGTGACATCCAAGCGAGGTTAATAACACATCAGTAGTAAGGTGCCAACTTAGGTACAAGTGCTGCTAGGCTAAGTCTCTATGCTTGGGGCCTATGACTCAGCTCATGAGACTGCTTAATTGTGGACAGCTAAAATACACTTGCTAATTTTTGGTTTCCCTAGTCTGACAGGGCCATGCTGATTCTTTCCACCACTAGGGGTCTCCTAGTTATCCGTGATCCAGTGATTCCGTTTAGATTTGATAGCATCTTGGCTGCCTGAGCAGTCCATTTAAAGCATTAATCCAAGGTGTCAAACTCCAGTCCTGGAGGGTCGGAGCCCTACACATATTTTTTGGATTCTCCTCATTTAAACACACCAGATTCAACTCCGTACACCTCTTGTACTAATTACCACACAGCTCTTGAGCTGAATCATTTGTGGTGGAACTGAGAAAGAACAAAGCTACTGTACACAGGGCTCTGGCCCCCCAGGACTGGAGTTTGATACCCCTGCATTAATCATTGTGTTACAGACACTATCCGTTTAGGTCGTGTAAATGTACATCTTATAATTTTGCATATTTTATAAACGGTGTGGATAGCACTGGTTATTGTTACACATGCACATATGGTAGCTTACTAATGGACTCCAACATGGTCAGTAATCTTCATTTACCTGTCTCTTTTTTGAGTTTTTTTGCATGACCTAAGATGAAAACATTAAATTTATAAGAAACTTTAGCTTGAGGTTTGAAACCACTTTACTTAAACCAGTCATCATAACGCATTATAATGCATTCATAAAGTACTATAAACACAGCTATAACGATTTATAAAGAGGCATAACACGTTATAGCCATGCATCATGCATTATGAATGCACTATCAAACTCTCATCTGTAATGCACTATAGATACCTTCATAATGCATTATAACGGTCCTCATAAGCCATTGGAATAGTTCTGGAATAGTTTTTGTTTCTGTGTATAATGCAGTGCAGACATTATGTGGACATTTCCATGTTTGCTGTAAATATATTTCCATGAGCAGATGCCTGGTATATGTTAAAAATGCTTCTCTTCATCAGTGACTCATCTGCAGAGCTTGTTATGATGAGAATAATTTTGAGATGAGCAAGCTGTTATTAAAATAAAAGAGTGAAAGATACAGTTTTACAATGATTGAATTTGCAGCTTGGATAAACAGTGTGACGGTTGACTGGTAGCTAATCATAGGACAGCTGTTGGAAAGATAGTGTTAAAGATCAAATGTAAGTAGCTCGTCAGTGGAATTTGCCATTCGAACCTGTGAAATTTCATTTGATTTGTCAAAAGGTATTGCCAAAAATGCCGGTGGCCTCCTTTTTGGCCTCATTTTATTCGACAGAGATGGGAGTTTATTTGTAGCAATGAATATCCCCTATCCTTTGTTTACCTATGACATCGCTTTCTACTGTTTGGAACAAAATGTCATTGGTTGATCATCAAAGGGCTAACAACTGTGCTTAAGATGGATCTGTTTCAAGCGTATACAACTCTGCTACAAAGGACTGCATTCATGATTAAATTGCTTTTATGTAAGAGCCAACACCCAAAGTCAACTTTTGCATAAATAATTTGATATTCTCAAAAATCTGGATATAGGAAATGCTAATGTGACTCGAAACACCTCAAATGAAATTTTAAATGTATTTCTAATCAAAGAACTGTAAACATTTTGCAAATATATGGTAATGAGATAGCAGACTAAAGATGACCATGTGTATATTACGTGGTATATAGATGGTTTTCTGGAAAATGCATGTTTTACAGCCTGTTGAAATTTCAGCAGCTTTGAGGATTTATTCAATGTGGAAAATGCTGAAAATAACTTAGTTTATACAAATGGCTAAGCCCAATAAATAAAGTATAATAAAATATAAGCAGGTATTTCCTGGTCTATAAATATAAAGAGTGTAAACAGTACAGACACAAAGGTATGAATGTTGTCAGCAACATATTTCTCCATAGAGGTTGCTGCTGTGTCCCTTGGCTGTCCCAGTTTCATGAGTAAATATTCTTCATTTTCATACACCTTTCATTTTCTGCCATTTGAAAGCTTAACCGATTTGTTAAAATGCCTGAATCGTTGTGAACTGCGTACTATAATAGTCCTATTGCGTAACCAGGCTTTCTCTCTGCAAATGACACATTGTTTCCACTCTTACTAGTTTATTTCTACACACACATTACCTTGGATTTCAACTGTTTTGTTAATATGGAAATTTGAATGCTATTTGGGGTTCTAATTATATCCTATATCATTTATCATATCAAGTTTTCATACTTTCAGTGACCCTTGGTGCATAAACAGAGTACTCAATAAATAGGCAAGATCTCCCTGTCATAAATCTAAATTGACTGTTAAAATTGTATTATTTTACAATTATTCCATTGTACTACATTGAAAAGCATCTGTCACTGGATTGCCAACTTTGGTCAGCTGGCTGGTGTGAGATTTTCAATTCGAGACAAGTCTGCACACACTGCGTACAAATTGACATGTATGTAACACCTGGTAAATATTCTGTAGGGTTTGCAAACTGCCCAGACGCTTTCGATGTACCTAAGTTTAGGTTTATAATGCAATAATATAGATTTACCGTAAAATTTCTCGCTTGAGCATGAGAGTCTGAAAGCGTAAATGTCATGTCAGATACTTGAGAGTTGGGCAACCCTGCTGTCACAACTCTGCCGTATGAAACATATGTCTATATTCATGTATATTCCTCATTATGAGTTGTACGGATATCTTTTAAGTACTGAAATAGAATTAACTCTTTTGTAAAACAGACGTGTAACTTGATGGTAGGTTTCGGATCCCAGTCCCAGTTGCAGTCCAATGTTTCTCAGATGTTGTACCACAGAGAAAGTCTGACCTGCTCCATATGAAATATCTATGTGCATATAGAGTAGATTACCCTTTGGACAAAAACACAACCTAAGTTAGAAAGTGGTCATTCTGCAGAGGGTCTAAATGATCTCTAATTGAATCCTGTGACTGACTCTTCATTGGGAGGTTGCTTTCAATGGAAAGGCTTTTATTATAATTAATTTTATAATAAAATAAAAATAAAGCTTTCATTGCTATGAATCATATATTGAAATTAAGGTAGCCTTTACATTTCAAAGGGATAACCTTAAATATTTTAGAAAGTTATGAAAATGTTCAATGAAAATAATGAGAAAAGATAAAATTAGTAGATTTCCTCCTTTCAGGAATTATCCCCTCTGTTTCAGTGCACTGTGGAGAGTACTGTAATTTATGCAGTGAAGGATTACTGAACATGCGTTACTTGGATTTTAAAAATTAAGTTGTTAATTAGCACCCTCCACTCCAACTCCCATCCCCTGCACACGTTGATGTTCTGCACAAATCAAGTTTAAATTTCATAAAAATTACCCCCTCCCTTTACAGAATAGTTTAGCAAAAAAGTAATTATCTTTCAGCTGTGACAAGACCTCAATGAATGTTCATCTGTTAATGATCTTCATGCCTAGTGAAGCAGTACTACACGAAGGCTGATTATTGTATTTGTGCTGTCTCTTACTGGCGACCCAAATATACCCTTTTATTGGTGTAACAACTCAAACAGAAACATCAAATTTCACTTTCCGTTCAGTTGTCCCCTCTCTCCGTGTAGCTTCCCCACAAAGATTTCACAGGAAGAACTGCATTGCAGATGGAAACAGATCTGAGCATGTAACATTATATGGTATCACACGTCATAACTGAAAAAGGCAATGAAAACTCCTATGACAGTTAATGGTAAAACAAACCGATAACCTCTGGGCTTTCAAAGGCCAGCTGCACATGTATAATGTGGGTAATGAAATTAAAAGCTATGTCCCCGGAAATAATTTACTTTAAACTACTCCTAGTTGCCCCTTAAACTTATATACTTTGACACATAGCAGCAATATATTTGAGTTATTGCAGTAGTTAAATCGTATGCTGGTAATGATGTATTGTAAATGTCATTATGGGGAATGTATCACGCAAGCAAATCGGGCAGCAAGTGAAAGTTTGCGGAAAGAACTGAATGACACCAGATATATGCTCTGGTGGAATTTTTAGCAACCTGGACGCCATCAATTCACTTTTACAGACATGTCCTTCACATTTATCTGTGATAAATGCTTGGCCGTGTGGCAGCCATTAACTCAATGAAGGTCAGCTCATCTCCCACTATTATTTAGTGCATGGATAGAGAGAAAACACAAATAAAAAAAATAATAATGACACAGAGGACACAAATTTATGTATTTAATTTCAGGTTTATAAGTGCAGAAAGTATAAGCGTAAATATACAGTAATATGTATTTACTTTTTGTTTGCTATGACAAATGAGATTTTTTTCAATTAAAATCAGCTGAAAATTATATTCCATTGTAAGGAATGCCTGCATTGTAAACATATAACTACTGAGATACACTTAACATTGTAAGTCAAATAACTTATTTAATAATAGAAATTAAAATTAGACTGCGCAGATGTCTGTTTGTAACGTACTGACTAAAAAAAAGTCAGTTCACAGCATACAACAGTTACCCCATTTTTAACGTCATTTATTATTTTTAAAATTATACTTTGTGCAACACTTGTGACAATGAACAGAATCGTATGACGTGGCAAAGGACACTAATGATGAATCATCAAAGCCCATCACCTAACTCTCTTTCCCAATACTGCGGTAAACCATCCCATGTCATTTTAATTAAATAATACCTCTTACAGGCTTTTCTAACCATATGCTAAATCTTCATGCTTCTTATACAATCCAAAACAAAAAAAAAACATATTTTGATTTTGCAGCATGCTGCAGTCGAAAAAAACATTTAGTTATTAGAAGATAACTTTGTTCAAACGCATATGACCGCTCAGAGGAAGTCAGGCTGCACCAGGGGTGTTGGAGGGTCATGAATACTTGGCGGATTTATTGGACTTAGCATTTTATTGGGGCCCCAAAATCTAACATTGAGGGCCCGGCTGGCAAAATCTACTGAGGGAAGCCCCCTCCCACTCCGTGGGCCAAGGTAATATTTTGCTAGGAGGCCCAGAATTTCTAGCTAAATTCCTGTACACATTGACTCTTTGCGTTTTCCACACCTGCATCATGTGAGCTACGTGTGAGTGTGTTGAGTGAAGTAAAGAGAGATGCCCTTTCTAAGTCAACAATAAAAAAAATGTGTCAAAATATGGCCAGCTCACTTTTTCTGTAAGTATAGAGATTGTTGTTGCTAGAATCTTTAAGAATCATTTTAAAGTATGTGGCGTTTTTCATGAGCTCAGATGAGGCAGCCTATAACATTTTTAGCATTTTCCACATGAACTCCAGAAATAATCTCCTTGTACTCAGCAACAAGCTTCTCCGTGTCATATATTCAGATTTTTTTCTTTTTTTCCTGACTAGTTCATGTGGCAGAAGATGGAAAAACATGAAACCAGCACTGCTATTCTCTGTGTTAGTCAAAGCCTTCCACAATAATAGAACCTCAGTAAGAAGTAGCTTCCTGCTCTAAAACCCTCATGCAGGCCTAATCCACTGAAAGCATGTCGAAACACTCAAAGGAAGTGCTGCTAAAATAGTTCATTCATTTCCCCCCGTAAATAGCAGAGATGAGTGCAACTTCCATTTGAAATCAACTGCTTCTTCTTAATGACACCCGAAGTCTTGCATATGTTGTTCTTGCAGAAGGGCGGCATCTCTCATTTTTGAGCGGCAGAGCTTTAGTCGGCCTCATTTGTGTGTTTCATTATGGGCTGTGTACATAAATGAGTGTAACTGAAAGGTTTCACATTTAATTAAATGACTATTTCTGGGACAAGTAACGGAAGTTGTCAAAGCACTCCACTGTACCCCTTAAGAATAGACACTGCTCCACTTTTTAGGTCAGTCTGTTTTTAGAAGGATTCTCTGTATTTGTTTACCGCTTGCTATCAATCTACTTTTCATTCATTTTTCTATATTAAGATATGCTACTGAGTGGCATTGTGGGGTAGTGGTTTACACTGTCAGCTCATGCATCCAGCATTGGAGGTTAGAACTTCAGTTCCTCTCGGAGAGTTTGCCGGTTCTCCTCGTCTCAAGATGCTTAGTTCTTGTGTTTACCATTACTTGCTAGCTTGCTTAACATCTGATTTGATAGCCAAGAGCTGACACATCAATTGTATTTATTGTTGCATGCTATTTACTTCTATGTATGTCTTTGCTATTCAGTTGTGCCAATAGCATGCCCATCTGTTTCACATTAGTCATGTACAACAAACAAGTTATTTATAATAAAGCAAAGTCCCATCTTCTCAGTTCGTTTTCTGTATTCCTACCTTGAAATGATCAGTTGAACTAGCATTGTTGTCCTCTCACCGCTTTCAGAACATGAATATTCACTTAATATCTAGGCAAAAATGCCATGTTTTTCATTCTTCCGAATATCTTTATCTGAATAAAGATCCTAAACCTATTGCTGGAAAAATAAATTTAAAAATAAGCACATGACTATATGATTAAGATTTATGATCACTAATAGTTCGAGAATAAGCTGTTGATATCTTGCTATGATTATTTTTTTAGACATCCGAAGATTGGAATCTAATACAGTCATTTTTAGATCCAACTTAAAGTTGTATATATGATTTATCAGGACAGTTTACTTTCCTCTGGATGGCCACCAGACATATGCAAATGTCAAAAATACATTTTCAGCACTAGTTGGTTTCAGAGACAAGTTTTTAGTAGCTGCGACACCATCAGTTGTTACCTTCATGACAAAGCACTCCTAAGCACTTATTTAAATAAATTTTCACTGAAGAGGATTTTGCCTATGGTTTGCATAGATGTAGATAACTCCAACTGATAATTACTTTTGTTAATAAAAGGAATTATCACCCCCCAGATAGCTGTATTTCGAAGGATACCTGCAATCAATATAAATAGTCAATTAAATCTATTGTCCACATGCCTGATTTACACGCTGTGACTGTTTTTTCCCTTTAATGCGCATTCATATATCTAAAAAAAGATTATTTGAGTTTGCAGCAAAGAGTTGGTAAAATATGTCAATTTAAACCGAATGGGGATCTAGCTGGAGTTTCAGCACAGCATGGCAATTCTGGTACCGTTTATCCATTGATTGTTTGGCCATTTACATCGCTGTATAAGGAAACATAAGAAAATGGAGTGGAAATGAGTAAACACCCAGAAGTGAAGAGGACTCAGCTGTCATTCAGACAGAAGTAATCACACAAGGTGTCCTGACAGATGTGGCACCATCCAAATCATTTCACAATTACTAAGGGACATATACCTTTTGTCCTTGCCAGCTTTTGTTTTTCTGTCCTAGTTTTGGACTAATATTGGCCTCTAGGAGAAAAAAAGGCCAATCTTGTGTTCTGTTCCCTAATGTGAGATAACAGTAATTAAAAGTAAAAAGTACCAGTATTGCAAAGTATTTCATAAGAGTATTTTGACCAGTCAACCAAAGAATCATTGTGACTTGTAGCATATTGGATAGATTAGTGAAAAGCTTGAAAAACCTGTCAAAGATAACTGCAGGGGTCTGTCACACTGCCATAAAATATGTGAAATAATATTCTAATCAACAAGCTTTTAATTCCAAATATCATTAGAATCCCATTAAAATCATAATGCAAATCTCTCACTTGCTGTGACTGCTGAAAAGTAAATAGGTTTTAATTGATATACGGAAAATAGCTTTGAGGAAACAAAGTATATGGAACAATGCTCATACTTTCAATAGAAATGACTCATGTAAATTCTTGTAAATGCATTGTTAATCTCTATATTCCAACACACAATGTCATTCATGTATATGCTGTTGTGTGTGCCATAGGTTTTGCTGTTTACATTTCAATTAATTTGTTTGTGTCATCGCATTCATTGAGCATGTTGACGTCACCAACATAGAGTGTAGAGTTCACACCTGGTTTTAACTTGTGTCCTGGGTGATCCGATTACAAGTGGACAGTGCTAAGTATGCCCATTCACTCCTGGCATTAACATGCATCTCTGCATGCATCTCGACCCACTGTTTGCAATAAGATCTCACTTGCCTGCACTTTTTCTGTCTGCTTTGGCCACAGCTGGAAGCAGACGGTCGCTTTGATGATGATGACATGGTGGAGGACTGGGAGGATGCTGGTGACATTAGTCAGATCTCATTGGGTGGAGAAAGACAATGTAGCGCAGTTTTTCAATGTAGCAGTGAAATTGGCAAAAGCAGATTAAACCTATAAACTGAGAGAAATTATACACATACATTTTACATACTACCACAATGATATAATCGTACATAATTGGAACATGTGGCACACACTCTGTTACCAGTAAGCCATAAATCTTAGGTTCATGATGGTTATATTGAGTATTTCTTTAATTTAGAGTGCTGTTGATTCAACTGCATGTTCATTTTTGGAGGCTGAGGTTTGTGTTGTGCTGTTAAATTGTATTGTGCTGTCTTTCCACTTTTTTGATCATCACCTTTCTACAAATAGAATAAGTTAAATAACAGAAACACTGTTGTTTAATTTAGTACACTTTAACAGCACCACAAACTATATCCTCTAAAACAAACATACACTTCTAAAACGAATCATCACCAGTCTTAATCTTTTTCATTTCAAATATTATAATTCTTTTTAATTTTGTTTATCAAATTAGGTACATACTGTCACTGTTGCTTCCCTGGGTTTCAGCAGGTGTTGTGCGTTCTTCATCCACAATGGCCTTCACTCGTGGGGTTGAATAGAGGACCTTCTTGGATGTAATCGACCTCGGAGTCTAACACGTCACCTTCACTGGGACAAAATGACAGCCGGTCTCCTAGCACCCTGTTCAATTCCTTGTAAAAGGGACGGCTTGACCTGTCCCTACTGGATTTGCTGTTTGTGTCCTGAGCTTTTCTGAAAGCATTCTTGGGGTGTTTCAGTTTATGTTGGCATTGCTTCTATGATTGATTATAACCATTCTCCTCCATTTCTTTCGATATATCTTCATATATTGCCCAGTTTATATAACAGTCTTCAAGTTTCTGTTGTACAGCCTCTTCGAAATTAAACAGCACATTTCCTGAATAGTCCATTTACGAGAATCCAATTCGTGTTTCACTGCCGTTCACTCGTTTAATAAGTACATAGGTACTTCCACTCACACAAGGATGTCAGTTGAGTAGACGGTCCTTTGGTGCAGCTCAGGACATATTCACTTTCACACTGCTATCAGAATATGGGCACATGCTGCCCAGACCACCTCCAAATGTGGTCTGAGTGATCAGATCTCAATGCATCCTCAATGTGTCATGGGTGTGCTCACACCTGTAATTAGTGCTGTCCACTTGTGTTCATGTCACCCAGGATATGTTAATACCAGGTGTGAACACGATCTAAAAGTGCAAAGATTCAGTCTGTATGCCAACACACACTTTCCAATACAAAGTTGTATTTACTAGCAGTGATATTTCAGTGTATGAGTGAAGTTCAACAGCCTGTTGCATTTATCATTTAATCTGTAATAAGAAAAATACAGCAAATCAAGATTTTTTTTGTCTCATGAAGATAATTTTGAGGTTTTATGATTGATTTGTTCCAAGCAGCTGTCAACTTTTCCCTATCTTAAGTGATTTTGACATTAATACAGTAGAAATCTATAATGGCAGTTTAATGATCACAGTATTAACCTCTAATTATAGTATAGAGTATGTGACTTTGAAAAGCGCTCTAGTTCATTTTAGGAAATACACATAGTGGCGGATTTGACTTGAACATACAACTCCTCCCTACTGGAGAAACTTACGACCTTCGGAGACACGCAAATCACTTCAGTTGTCCCTGTTACTCACCAGCAGTGTACTTTGTTATCTGAATATAGCCAGCTACATTAATCAGGGTGTATTTTTGTAACAGTGGCTGTATTTAGATTCAGATTATGCTGACAATATATTTTGTTGTGCGATGTTAAAATAACAGATTAACATATAAAATCTTCATTTGTTTGGCTTTTGTTTGAATAATCACCAGAGATCATTTGCATGTAAAGACAGAAACCATGTTGCATTTACAGAAAACAGTAGCCCTGTACTTCCTAGGAAATTATTGGTGATTGTTGATTGCTGGTCATGGTTACACTACTGGATTGTTCGGTGTTCAAGAAAGATAAGTTATAGTTTGAAATTAGGGAAGCAATGAGTTATAAAAAAAAACATTTTTAATGATGCCTCATAAATTTGCGATGACAGCTTTGTGACATCCACCAGCTGTACTTATTCTGCCATATCAGAGGTGTGGTCCTTTCTCAAGACTGGAAAAGCGTAAAAAGATCCTCCGCTGAAGAGAAGTAAAATACAGGTACAAATCATATTACTACACCTTCTCCAAATAAAATGATGTTCATCAATAATTTAATTATAAAAAATTGTATTAAGTACCTCTGGGTCATGTATTATAAATGAATAAGCGATCAGTTACTCTTCAGTTACAGAATCACTTTCGTTCTGTTGAGGCAATGTTTTTGTTAATTTAATTTCAGCTTTACTACAAATTCATATATTGATATTTATTGGTGTTCTAAAGCAGAAACGCTTCTTTATTGCAGTATAATGATAATTCTGGGTACACCAGAGCTACAAGGAAACACAGCATTTTGTTCAAATGGGATATTCCCAGAGGACTCTGGTGTGTGTAGCCTACAAATGATAAATTCAATTTCTTTCTTGCTGAGTCTCTCAGGCCTGACTCTACGGCCAGTTCTAAGGAGGAAATGTGTCTTCGGAAGTAAAAATCAAATAGACTAGTGCTATTAGACAGGTTACTTTAGCTGTATCTGCCAGCCTGGACAGCAGAGGGAAGGCGGGTGAAAACCACACAGATAGCTTGCTGAGGCACAGAGAAAAGTACATAGACAAAAATCTACACAGTGCTGTGGTAAGACAGATTTTCTTTTTCAGCTATCATGGTACTTCTCTTTTATTGCCAAACACTAATGCAACACATGCACTCTTTTCTATTTTAGACAGTATTCGTTATACACGGTAGACACTAGGATCCAGTCATCCCACCTTAGGCATATTGATTTCAGCGAGGCGATTGAAGGACAACTGAGGGGGGAGGGGGGCAGTGCTGGCTAGGCTTGGGCGATATTGTGGTAATACTGTTCATTCGGAAATACCCCCCCCCCCCCCCCCACACTCAGCAATTTATTTCGAAAAATACCGGAATAGCATTGCTTTTTAAAATACAGGTGAAATACTGTATTCCATGGTGTAAAGTCTGGCTAATATGATGGTTTCAAATTCCGGATACCTTCCAAGTCCAGTGCTGACTGCGAGGATGTTGGGGAGCTGGATACTGGGTGGCAGTAATATTTGCTGACCAGATTATAAGGGGCGAGATTATAAGAATACAGATTGCGGTAACACTTGCAGCTAGTTAATGGTACTGCCACTGAATAGTGGAAAAACAGATTTCTGGAATACTGTGCGTCATCTGTGGGTGTCCGGGAGCTGCTGTAAGTTTGCTGGAGACTCCTGGGACTTCCAGGTGATATGTCTGAGTATCTGATCATAAAATGCTTCCTAGGGGTCTTTTATAAGTATGTCCTCCTGAGACCCCACCCATTCATTTATGTCCATTGTAGTGGACATTTTATTTTTGCATCTATCTTTTCACTGATGCTAGGAAACGTATTTATTCCTGTTGTACACTAAAGAGGACATGCTGTGAAATTAAAAATAAAAATAAATTTGGAAAAAATCTAAATTATAAGATGTCTTATTTCCTCCAAAGACAAATAACCTAAATTGAAGGACACTTTTTTTCCTTGGGTCTCAGGAGGATATTGCTTTATTTGTCCTCTTTAGAATACTATATCAAAATAAATAAATGTGACAAAAATGAAAACAGTTAATTGTGAAACATTGTTAAAAAGCTATCTCATTAGAATTATGAGGGCCAATGGCAGGCCTCTTATCCAGGTGATATTATGTACAGTGTAAAAAGGGCTACTTGTGTGTAAATGAAATATCATGTATGCTGGTATTTCTGTGTTTCTGTTCTGAAAATGCTGATGAAAAGAAATATGGCTGAGACCTGAACATATTAAAGCAGGACCTCTGGAATGTTATTCTATCCTTCCTTTTCTTACAGCTGCTGTGTAATACTACTTTGTCTTTATGACTATCTGTGCCCCCTTACACAGTCAAAGTGACCTTGTGCCCGCCCTGCGCAATAAAGACAAATTAAGATCAGCCATTTCTTATGTTCTTATGGCCTTATAAGTGAAGGTCTAGTGCAACCTGCAGCCATTTTACATTTTGAACGTGTCACCAGAAAGGGTGAGAAAAAGCTGACCAGTTGGTGGAGGGGGGGGGGCGGGGAGGAACAAAGAGACAGAGAACAGACCTGACACAGCCACGTAATAGGAGAGAAAATTGTTTTGTGAAAGTGCCATGAAGCCAGTATTAAATAGAAGATCAATACCTTTGAAAGCTTGCATTGCCATTTACTAAAATAAACGTTAGTGAGATGTAATGACTACTGGGGCAGCTGGGCTGTCCTTAATGATAGTCACTGATAAATCTGCTCAGATTTGCCAATCAATAGCTCGCCCTTGTTATTCTCTGTCCCCAACTATGATTTGATAGCTCTTTTGCTATTTTTTAAAACCGATGTGCCCTTACTTAGTCGAACTATAAGGCCACACAGACAAATAAACAACCAAACAAATAAATAAACAAATAACTAGACATTTATTTAATCCATCTTCTGATGGCCATGTGTTTTGTGTCCACCAAACACTCTCTCTCCCTCTGTGTTTCTATGTATATATTTCAACAAATATTTTAAAATTAAATCAAGAACTCGTAAGTTTGTTATTCAAAGTTTGAAGTAAAGTACAATGCTAAAAAGGCCTTATCTATTACAAAGGACTTTCAAAGTGAATCAAATATCTTAATGAATTTCGCAGTAATCTGGCCAATTTTTTATGTTAAGTTATGCTCTTCAAAGGCATTTTCCATCTGTTACCACGGGTTTCATATTCGAACATCTGGACTTGCAGTTTGTCCCCATATATCGCTGAAATCTGCTGTTGACAAATAAAATGATATAGATACTCGTGGGGTATGCATCTCTTAGGGCACTATGGCTATTTTAATCAGCTTCTTTTGCAGTCTACTACAGTATTGCCCACAGGATGTAACGATGTTCTTGTATGATTTAAATTGCACTGATTTAGCCACTTTATCTCGCCTGTATGTGGAGTATTTATGTCATTATCTTTATACCTTTTATAATCATTACCTTTTATACCTCATTTTAGAAATGAAGAGCGCTGTAATTATTTAATGCTGGTGCTCTTTCTGCTGAAATCTGCCTAGGACTTGGCATTTGCATGTGAAATATGCATCATCTTCTATAAAAAAAAAAAGGATTCACTACAAAATTTCATATTGAAAATTGGCTGTGTAATTTAAACCACATCAAAGGCTCCTGCGTGATTTCCTTGACAGGCCAAAGTTAAACGATGCCCTCGGCTTCAGCCTCGATCACATTGGAAACCGCACAAAGTCTTTCCTGGGGAATCAAATTATCATTGAAATACCGCTCATGTAAACAGAGCAAATGTGGGAAAGCAGTTAGCACAGAGGACTTGGCATTGATTGGACAGATTTTCCAGGTGGCACCTCAGTTGAGGGTGACCGGCTGCCTTTTGCTCAGGTTAGCCATGCTAGGTGGGAACTTGAAAGCCCTTAATTGTGAAAGAGTTCCACCTGAGTCCCATAACAGAACAGGAGATTGAGACATTCAGAGCAAAGAATTTACACCAATCCACAGTGTTTAATACGATATCAAAGAACAACATTGTGACCTGCACCTAGAAATATTTGTGCCTTTGTCTGTAACCCAGTAAAATGCCTAAATGAATAACGTTGCACACCATACAATGTGTATTGTACAATGACATACACCCACTTCATGGTGCACACTACATAGAACTTTATCCCATGCATGCAATCCACTTTCATGTACTCTTAAAATATATGTCAATTTTTTAAAAAGTGCAGATTCTATAAAGATATTTTTCTGAAGTTATTTTGGCAGATCTACTATTTGAAGTACTTCAGATTTGTCACATATTGTTGTTAAAAACATTATTCATAATGGATTTTGTAATGTTTGAAAGGGCAAAATACTTTACCGGTTTCATTTGTTAGTAAAAATGTATGAATGATTAACTTCCATTGGAACAGAGAAGGGACCATTATTGTGGCAGAGAGACAGGTGAAATACAATGCTGTAAAACAGTCACTGCTTTTTGGAGTTCAATAGTGCAAGTGCTCAGGGAGTCCATGTTAATGGAAACTGACTGGCAACAGGAACCTCTTACAATTTAGCCACCTTTCAGATTATGGATAACATCTGGCAATGTTGTTGATTTTCTGCTTTTTTATAGACTACCTTTTTAAACTACCTACCAAGAACAAATAAACATAAACAATATCTGTTGTATTTTATTAAACAGTTCCTCGGTTATTGTGAATACAGTTACCAAAACAGCCATGAAAGCTCATGTAATGCTGCAACAATCGCGAGCTATCTGTGCATTAAGCACCTAACTTGTCAAAACAGTTTACTAACCATTGTTTCTACTGGAATTAACCAAGGCCCATTAACAGATAGCTTAATGGTTTGTTTGTTTGGCTTAAAGCGCATTGGCATATTTCTTAATTTTTTCTGTATCTACAGATAAGCATGCATAATAGAACATAATATGCACACAGGGTTTAGTTTGAAATTTTGAATGATTTTTTTTCTGAATCCTTACTATAAAGAAACAAAAAAAAACAATATAACAAAAAACAAAACCAGCAAATCCTTGCGTACATAAACTCAGTAACACCAAGGGAGATTGGTGGACGGTATAGATCTAATACAGATTTGTCCTGAAGGGTAAGTTTCACTATGGGCCTTTTGCCCAATTCTGTGGGCATCTTTCAATGCCTAAAATGTCCAGATGGTCCCCTTGTGGCAGACTGAAAAATCAGAGACATGTGGCTGCACAGTGTAATCAGCTCCAGGCCAATAGCATTACCACCTGTAACAGCACCATGGAAATGGCTACAGCGATTGGTGAGTCTTACCACTGCTGAGTAAATAAGGCTAAAATAAGATTTTGCTAAGTAACGGTTTGAATTATATTTATAATGTATTTTTTACAATTTGTTTTTAATTTCTGTTCATTGTAATTTATTTGAAAAGTAGTAACATATGAAGGAGGGAACCTCAGGAAGACCGTGTGCTTTTTTGGCCGTGGAGTGGGATTGGCAATAAGAAATGGGATTTGAGGAGGGGGTGTGGAGAGGGATCCCACCTAGCCTGGGGTCAAATTTATCCACCATTAAGCATAGAGAGAGGAAAAGTCACTAAGGTACTACTACTGGGCCATCAAAAATCCGCTAGCACCCATGATGTAATGAAAATGAGAACAAAGCTATTTAATATATAACTTCAGCTTGATGACCAGTTCAGGGCTTTAGTGAGCTGTATGTCAACTCAGACTTGAATTTAGGCTCGCCCAAATACTATATATATATATTATAAGAGAGAATATATACATGGCGTCACATCAATGCCAATATTAGAGAGCGCTAAAACAACATGAAAAATAAACCTGTGTAAATATACCACTCGCAAGCACAAATGTAAAATTCGCGAGCCCAGAGAGAAAAATGCATGCATGTCTGTCATAATATCACACTCAGACTCTCAACTTCACAGTTTTCCTCGTGCACGAAGCAATTACCTTCGGCTGCTATCTGTGGTCGACTGAAATTTTTGCACTCAAGTTCTGACACCTTGGGGGCGGGCTAATGGCCGGTTCTGTCGGCGAATGCTATTGGCTCATGGCTGCTAGTTCTGGGACTGGCTGCACACTACGAAAAGCTTGTCCAGAAGACATAGACGATAGTAAAGGGAAATTCAGGCTCTTTTTAGTAGCCATATTATTATGGTGATGGGAATAACAGCAGTTTAATATGAGCTGGATCTGATGGCCGTGCTCCTTTCTGGGAGTCCTTCATTTTTCTTTTCTTTTTTTTAGGGGTTAGGGTTACTAGGTTTATCTGTGACATACTCACTAAGATAGGGGTCAGATTTTGATTTGAATGTAATTTCATTTTGTATGTGTGGACTAGGTTTAGCGACACTTCACTCGTACTGCCAGACCTAGTGTCAGTAATCTGCATGTAAATATTATACAAGGTGACGCCATATAATTGTCAGTGAATTTACCACTTTGAATAGACTCTCTGTATGAGATGTGTTACGTAAATTAGCTAGCCTTACCTTGAAGGCAAGTCATGCAACATTTAGTATTAGTAAACTTTTTTGCCATAAATCCTGCTCATTCTGCCTATAAGAAGCCCAACAGGACATTGCCTACCTTTTGTGACTGGTTTGTTCTCACTATTCACGTAAAGAGAAGCAGAGTGGATTTAGGGCAGGCAGTGCAATTTGGGGCGCAAAATCAGTTGCCCAATTGCTCGGTTGGCTTCGTTCATACCATAACTCAAGCGCAAAAAATTTCACTTGAGCCCAGAGAGCAACCAGTTAAGGTAATCTACTTCATGCGTGAGAAAAAGAAAACTATGTAGTCTAGAGGGGAAAACAGTCTGAGCGCGACATGATAGATGTGCATACAGTTCTTCTGCCAGCTTTACATTTGTGCCCGCAAGTTGGATATTTACGCAGGTTTATATTTTTCTTTTTGTGTTTTAGCACTCTCCAGTTTTGGCATTGATGTGACACCATAATATTAAAAAAAAATGTATTTATTGCCCTTGGTTATGCAACTAGTTATCTGTCCTGTACAAGTTAAAAGGCTCTATTTTCGTGATCTAAAGTGCACAGTCTCAAGCACCCAGCACAAGTTGTTTTAGGGTGTGGCCAATCCATTTTGTCTTATTTAACGTTAGATAAACACTTGCTGTGCCAGGCGCATGGTCCAAACGGGTTGTATGTAGTCTCCTAATTAGTCTTGGGTGTGTTAGAGGCGTAACATGCTGTGGGTGCCACCTCCCATTCCCTTTAAGAATCAGGGGCCCTTGCTCTCTGGCGGATTGCTACTATAATGGCGGATTTGTCATGAAGTAGAAAAGAATGCTTCTTTGCAGAGGAAACGAATGAACTTGTGCGCAAAGTCAAAGCAAGCGAGCAGACCATCTACGGAAGGGGTGTCAAACTGCAGTCCTGGGGGGCCGGAGCCCTGTGTAGCTTAGTTCTTTCCCTGTTCCACCACAAATGATT
>JAODJU010000095.1:25799696-25816390 GCA_026776725.1 Gnathonemus echidnorhynchus | reverse complement strand
AACGCGGACTAAATACACTGAACTAATGACAGTAACCGGAAACAGCTGATGAACACGGGGAATCCACATGGGGTTAACGAGGGGGCGTGGCACACGAGAGGAACGGACGATCGGGGCATGACACCCATGATCTACGGCAACAGCAGTATTCCATGTGTATTGCAGTAGAGGTCGGCATCCGTAGCGAACTCAAAAATAGGGTGCAATGCCTAATTTAGTTTTTACACAGCCAGCCTATCCTGGAACTTTCGGAAGCATGTGAGCATTTTGAAGGTCCCTCATCACTCTAGTTAGCATCCGTCTAATGATGGCAGAGCAGAGTCTTGAACACCTGAAGATCAAAGTACCCAGGGTTGCCAGCTCATATGCATCTGGCTCATGCTTTCAGACTCTCATGCTTATGCAAGAATTCTTACGGCAAATCTATATTATTTCACTATAAACCTAAAATTTGGTACATCAAAAGCATTGGGGTAGTTTGCAAACCCTACCAACTATTTACAAGGTAACTGTGAGTGTAAACTTGTCTCGAATTGAAAATTTCACGCCAGCCAGCTGCCCAAAGTTGGCAGCCCAGAGTGCCTGCTTAAGGAAAGGTGAATATAAAACTATATAACTCCCTAATGTAAAACTATGTAAGGGGAAATTATATATTCGGTAGTCCATGTCACTGTAAGTGAATACAATGGGAACCATTTCCCTTTGGCCAGTTGTGACAAATGCAAAAATGTGCTATTATACACTGGGCACAAGTCTGGCACTTCAGGGCAATGTGTGTTCAGTTATGAAGGGCCAAACTACACTGACATTCACTGCAAGTGCAAGTAAATCAAAAGTGACAACTGCACTAAAATCTGAGACAGCACACAAACGTGTGAATTTTCTTTGTGCAGATCTGTGACCAGTTATCGCAAACGTTGCAAGTGAAATATGCCTATATGCCTATAAATATGCCTAGCCTACTACTGTGAAAAATGTATCCTGCTTTAGTTGTTAAATGTTTGTTAAGGCTATAGGTTTGTATTGTTTGCCTGAAAATTTACATTTATGGCTTTTGGCAGACACCGTTAGCCAGAGCGACTTACATAAGTGCTTAGAAGCCTCATCAGTGAATACATTCTGATACTGGTTCAGTAGAACCCAGCTAAGAATGTTATCACTCTAAAAAACTTTGTTAGCAGGGAATACATTTTTTTTTATAAGAGTATAACCCTGGAACAAAATGTCAAACTTCAGTCAAACAAAATGTATATTTCCTTTGCAGGTGGGATTGGGACAAAATATTAAATAAAATGTGTAATTATTTTACATTAAACACCTGCAACAAGGCCATGCAATAGATGTTCCCTAGTGTTTCATTTGTCATGCAGCTCTGCTGCCTCAAAATAGCAATGCAGCAACAATGCAGCAACAATGCAGCTGACTTCACCTCACTTTAGGATGGGCTCTCAGATGGGCGCAAGTACGTTTGCTTTTTAAACAACGTGGACACTGGACAGGAAAATGAGACCTGTGTCGGTCTCATGTTAGCAACTTGCGTTGGGCCTGCTATCGCTTTGCGTTGGGTGTAAAATAGCGACCAAAATCTTAAAAGGCTATTATGCAACATCATTTTTTTATTATTAAACCTGTGTACGCTTTGGTGAAAATGTGTGAATTTATGTGCTGCAGAAATACATCTGTACTGTACCTCATCTTAACCCTCTCAATTTATTGCATCAATGTTCCCCATGACCTTTCTCAGATGTTTGCTATGGTTTCTCATTTATTTCTTTGAAAGCAGATGGTCCTGACCTTTTTCCATCCCTCAGACTGTCTTTGACTTGTACTTCTGGTATCTCTTATCAAACTTAGATTGACAGACTACATCAGGTCCACTTGGCAAATTCTTTGCACACGGGTGGATTTAACTTATGCCCTGAATGGTTGGTGGTCCAGTCTGATTAATATTCATTTAAGACTGATGCCTTTTCATATGATATCTCATCAAGTAACACCTTTGACCTCTAACATTGCTGGACTTAAACCAAGTATGCAAATTTGTGTTCATACTGGGATTGTGTGCACATTACGAACACAGCTAAACAGAAATCATGAATTGAGCTTACAAAATCCTATACCTTCATTCCAAGGACTTAAAAGTGATCTTGCCTTCAGGTTTCAGAGAGGTTGTCCCAGATAGATTGTTGCTCTGTGCCCAGCCCTGCTCATCTGGGCTTCAAAGTGAGCCATAAGTATCCTGGTTTGTCAACAATCCCATTCCCAGAGTGCTGTGGCATAACACTGGGACCCTGCCATTGGATGGTCTAAGTCATGTTTCACAAGTGTTATGTAGCTAATTTTGAATATGTGGGCAATATATATGTTGCTTTTGTTAAAGGCTTTTAAATATATATATATATATATATATATATATATATATACACGCACAGTGTTTACTGCAATGGAATTGTCACATATGACCTGCATGTTTGAATGAATGCATGTTTCCCTGGAATTCAGATAAAGTCTTAAATTTACAATGATGTTACTTGCTATTATACTACCACGTGGTTAAAAAATATAAAAATCATTCCTTGATCATTAAATCTTTACAAGAATTTGATTTGTTATTGTTATAGGGCAAAACTAAGGCTATCTAGAAAATAATACAGACTTGCATGGTCCAATATAATCATGCCGCCATGATTATTTTAAAACAACCAATTAGTGGCATTGCTGACGATATATGCACATTATAGTTTATGGTAATCCAAGTTTAATGGAATGAGTGTCAGGTATTTAAAAGGTGTATTTTACAATAGAACATACTTCTTCTTTTCACCTTTGTAGTTTTAGTTGGAATATATACATTTTTATGAAAGAACTTCAGCTCAACTAATCAGCTGTAATACATGCACAGGGACACCTGCAGCTCATGATGACACTCAGAAATCTTCCAAAATATTGTTTAATCAATGTGTAAGTCGGCACTGAGCAAATAGGAAGAAAACAGATTTAATGAAGGAGTTGTAAAGCCCCTCCACGATACTATTTTCAATTCCATTTTTATAATTATACATGATGAGCATTTACATCTTGTAACAACTCCCTCCTGGTTTTCTGTTTGTGGGGTATTGTTCTGATTTTGCATTCATTAGCGCTTTTCTGCATTCTAGTGAAAAGATCAATGAAAGCTGGACTTAATGGTGAATCTCATTCGTGATTAGCATTCATTGCGTGTGTTTTTGTTTGCAAGTCTTATTTTCACCTGACAGCATGACTAATTGCTGGCAAGCCAGCTGGCTGTTGAATCTGACTACCCTTAAGATTGTCATGTTGCTATGTGATATGTCTGAATCTTTACATTAAGACTAGATAGCCGTCATCTTCCCTATGACACTCACTGGAACGGAGTCAAAAATTCAGTCAGTAAATCAATATAATCACTCCAGTTTACTCCCGTCTTTCTGTTTAGTCTCTCCACAGACACAAACCTAGTCTTAACCATATTGAAATCTCCTCCAATGTGGATTTCTCTCTTGCTTTCTGTTTATTACTACCAGTGTACCTCAGGAAAAAGGCAAGTTGTGATGGGAATCTCATCTTTGCATGTGAGCTGATAAGTTTTCTTACACGTACTGCATGGTGGCCTTCATTCACCTCTTCAAAGTGTGATGGACAAAGTTAATTGAGTTTGGAATGGAGATAAAGGCAAATGTGCTGTCCTGGATATGGTATCTGTATCCATTTTCCTCTTTCTAAACAGTACAAGGTCTGGCAACTAAATAATCAATCATGTAGGATGTGGGGACTCTGATGTGACACAGTGGATTTGGTGCTTCAACAGCATAATGCAAAAAGAACAAAAGTCAGTTACTGATTACTATTAAATGCCATTGAGATTTATTAGACTGTACAATGTGGAGATGCAGGCCAGTTTTTGTTTTGTTTTTGTTTTTTTAATAATAACCTTATAAAGGACTTCAAAGTGGTATAAATTTATTTTAACTATACATGAAACATTCTCAACATTGAGAAAAGAAATATACATTAATAGCATTTGGACTGCTTTGGTCAAGAAAAGACACAATCTTATGAAACAAATAGAAGTACAACATTTTAGTATCTGAAATCAAACCAAAATTATTTGTGATTTGAATACAATGCAAGAAGCCTTAAGTTGCCTTTGAGATGTTTATGATTTTCTGTACTTAGATATATGTGTTTATCTGCATTTTCCTTTCTTTCCTGTGCTGTATTGAGTCACAGGACTAAATGATCTATAGTTATAATATGAAACCCTTTTGACTTGCATGCCATTGTAGAAATTGTAGAAGCCTTTTATTATATAATATGAGTCTAATAAAAATGCATGGATGCTGAATGACGAACACACAAACCCTAACATTGTGGGCGCTGAGCTCATGCGCTGTGACATGGCTTAAGCTTTTACAGACAGAGAGCAGCTCTTTTTATTTTGTGCGCTCAGTTACTTTGGGGCTCCAAGCTTTCATTGCATCATACAAATTGCAGTGCAAAGCCATTAGCCAAGCTGCGCATGCAGCCCAGATAAATCACATTGATAGTGGGGCTTTTTTTTTTGTTAAAATACGCGGCACCGACCCACACAGATAACCCCGATCGGTTTGGATGATGATTGTTCTCACTACTTGGCCAAAATGAAACCAGTCATTTTTAGGAGGAGTGCTAATATTTTTAGAAAATTTGCCTAGATGCAAATTTTGTCCGCATCGTGTGTTGGTGAATAACCAATACTCTAATCAAAAGTACTAATCAATAATACCTTTGCATAAATTTAAATTGGCACAAACAAAACCAAATTGCTTTCCGCACTGTTGTGGTAATTGCTGCTGATACAATTTTTAATTAAATATTTAATTCAATTAAAAACTCTTAGTTGAAGATCTTAATTCAAGAATATATACCAAGGAAGATATGTATAAGCATATAGATGTGTCAGATGGGCATGGATACCCTTTCAGATTCAGGGGGCCCAGCATTTGTCTGGGACCCTTGAATACATCATGAATACATTATGCATAAATCTGAGTGGGGGCCAAGGTGAATTTTTATCAGGGGGCGCAGAATTTCTATGTATGCCACTGAACACTGGCAGGCTGTAGTTAGTTATGAGGTCACCGAGGTCTGGACCTCAGTAATTTTTTGAGATCTAAAAATAAAATATGAAGCTAAATATTCACCTGAATAAAATGGGCTTGATTGGGCTAAGTAATGTTTCACATTACTGATTAATAAAAAAATTAAACACCTTATGAGATGGATGTTATCAATAATGTGATTGACAAGACCCAACCCCTGGGTCCTGGACATCACTATTTTTCAAACCCTGGCTATGGCCCTGAATACAGGATAACATATTACATACAATAAATTTGACAGATTTGTTACTGATGATGAGTAGAGAATAGAAATTTGAAATTAGATTTGTGACATTTAGCTTTATATATGACCTTATTGCCTTTTACGTAATGATATTTATGTCCATGCTGAAATTTTAGGGGAAAAACCTCTGAACAGGGAGACTTCTCAGGAAGTCACCTTGCCATCCTATCATTTAAGTAAATGTGATTATGAAGTTATATATATGTTCCTGCATACCTGCATACACAGTAGTTATGTCAGGGTCAGCACCCGTCTGTCCGAGTCTTTCATGTCTCCTCCCTATTTGGCCAGCAGATGTCGCTGGCCATCCTGTCCTCCCCCGTTGTCATAGTCTTCAGTGTGTTTGTCCTGCAACCCAGATAGCCACATAGCTCAATGAGCTGAGCGTGCGGCTACACGTAACCCCTCAGCTGTGTGTTCAAATGCTGCCTCCTTTGTATTTTTGTAGATTTTGTTCCCTAGTGTTTCATTTGTATCAGTTTTCTAGTTCCAGTGTTTTGTGATTTGTATTTGGTTTTGGTTTTTAGCTTTATGCCCATTGTTGTGTTTTACCTGTGTGTTATTCCGCTAGTGTTAGATTCTGTTTCCTAGTTTGAGTTCATGATTTAGTTTTATTAGTTAGGCCTGTTTTACCAGCCCATGTTAATCGTTCTCACCTATCCTGCGTCATTCTTGTTATCCCTCAGTATTTAAGTTCCTGCCTTAGTTCAATTTCCCAGTGAGTCATTGTATTTCATGTGTTTTTCAGTAGGTGTTTGAGAATGTTAGAAGTTCCCCTGTGTTGTTCAATTTTTGTATTTTGTTCCTTGCCTGCCTCCTGCTCCTTGTTGTTCTTACTTTTTGTAGTTAGTCTTTATTTTTCCCTATTTGCTTATTGACCCCTCGTGGTCCGGTTTGTTTTGTAGTGTTCTGTTAATAAACCCTCGTGTTCCCTGGGCCTCCAGTGGGGCGTCCACCTTCTTCCCAGCCTGCATTATGCCACGCCCCTCTGCCAGAGTTTCTGAAAAGTTACATATTACACATACTAAAGGCACATATTAAACAACGATGAGTGAGATCCACAAATTTACTTTGTGGTATTACACTCCAGTAAAAAATGTTGAGGTTTAGGTTCTTCAAGAAGCCACAAGAGTGCTTGTTTAGTAGACTGGGCAGAAGAGATATATCAGCACTGTAATCAGTATAAGTGTTTAAGGTCCTACTGTCCAGCAGCCATTGTCCATGAAGAAAGCACATCCTCTCAAGTTTCTACTGCATGTCTGCATGTCTTCTAGTTTAGGATATTAGCTGTGTAATACAGATGTGTTTTCTGAGACAAATGGTATCAAAAACATTTTTCACAGCCTTTAGATGTACCACTGATGCATAACCTTATTTCCATTGCCGAGTACCTTTTGGCATTTGTCTCTTGACCTAAGGGGATTGATTGAAGCTAAATGGATTTGTTATTAAAGTAGGGGGGATGCAACATGCTGTGATCTTTTAAGGTCTTTCAGCAGGTCATCTATGCACATCACAGCAGACACAGTACTGTGATAGCTGTTTACAGAAATGCTTCAGAGGCTTAATGTTTGGTGTTCCATGAGAAGAGTAACTGACAGACCTTCACTCTGTGCGTGTGTGTGTGTGCGTGTGTGTCTTTGTGTGTGTGCGTGCAATGGTTTAAAATTTAATCAAAAAAGTAAAAATGCAAAAAGTCTCGTATTTTGTTTGGTTAATTACAGTTAAGGTTAGGGCTGGGTAGGGGTTTGTGTGTGTGTGTGTGTGTGTGTGTGTGTGTGTGTGTGTGTGTGTGTATGTGTGTGTAGGTGCCATGTGATGGGCTGGTATACCATTCAGGATGTACCCCAGCTCTGTGCCCTCTGTTGCCTGAGACAGGTGCCATGATCCTTACCAGGATAAGTGTTTAGGGGATGGATGGATAGATGGATGGATGGATGGATGGATGGATGGATGGATGGATGGATGGTTTATTTCCAGCTACATACTCACAACTTCTGTAAAAAGTGAATTGTATGAAAATGTTAAGGATCCCAGGGCAGGCTAGATAAGCTACAAGGACACTATGAAATGTTAGTCAAAGGAGAAATGGTGGTGACTGCCCTTCCCCCTCATTCTAACATGTAAATTTCCCCATGGAAAAAATAAGCCACCCAATTAAAGATTAGAAACTTCAAAATGGATAATTCCATCAAAATGTATTGGAGGAATTAGTCTTTGGGATTTAACACTGCATGCAATCAACAAACAAACAAGTAATTACTAGTCTTATTTGTTTAATCAAAAATTCTCAGCATCTATAACTCAGATAATAATCAGATCCTATTTTAAGCCAAAGTAATACAGATCATTTTAATAATTCAAAATTTTCCTCTCACCGCTGTACGTAAACAAAGCATTAATACCTCAAAGCAAAACTGCAAACTCCAGTGACCCACCGGAAACATACCTCAGCGTTTTAAAAATTAGAGGCCTGAAGGAACAAAAACAATATGTCCTTTTCCTTTTTTCTTGAAGCTCTGTTTGTCAAAGGAGCAACCAACAGTGAGTTCACTGCCCTTTCCATAAGATCAAAGCCATTCCCATTATCATATGAGAAACTGGAAATTTAAAAACAAAATAATGAAAGTCATTAAACCAGTCAAATAAATAAATAAATAAAGCAAATCTCTAATATTAAATGTTAGTTTAGTTTCCATGGTGACCCTGTAATAAATCAGTGAACAGCTGTAGTTCTCTTTTAAATTCTAATATTAAACAGGATTATGGTTAGTTGAATTTGTCTAAAATATTCAGTTAATATAGTCATTGTTCAGCTGATGAAATACTGAGCATAGGCACTGCGGTTTTCAGACAGAACTCCGTCTGTTTTCTATATATCAACAATTTGGAAAAAATAAAAACATGCTTGCCTAAAGGATGCTATAGTTATTCCAGCCAGTTGTACTCTAAATGCAGGCAGGGAAATAATTACATGTCAAATTTATTTTTGTGTGATAGTTTGTGACTTTATTTTTCCACTGTTAAAAAATAAAAGTTGTGACTTGATAAGTGCTCAGAGGATGGATGGAAACAAAAATCTCAGGAGCAAATATCCCCAAGGTGGACTTTTTGCCGAAAGCCCTTAGGTACACTACAGTAGCTGTATTTAGGTCATGTGATTTGGTGACCCACTGTTTGCTCAGTATTAAATTTTAATCACAAAATCGATACAGCCTGTGACTTTTTCCATTGTTTTCTTGAATTTTCTTCTCTGTGTTGTTTAGGCTGATTATATCTTGAACTGCAATTTATACTTTGTTTAGAGAGAGCATGTATGAGTTCTATGATTAATCAGTATCTTGTAATCCTCTTTATAACAGGCTCCAGAACTCTGCAATCTATTTGGATAAGTGGTCATTGAAAATGGGTGGATTGAAAGCAGTTTGAAACCAATTCTCCTAATGGGTGTTGATTACAACATAAAAATCTAATTGATTTATCAATATGTATCTAAATGTCAAATGAGATTACTTATTTACGCAAATTACATATTTACAATAAATCCGCATCACGTGATCTTTACATGAGTATAAATATTTGGCTATATTTAAAAAATAAATAAATAAAATTCTGATAATTTGAAAGTAAAAACAGATATTGCAAATTTTGGAAAGGTCTGAGGATTTGATAATATTTAAAAACAATAGAAAAAAAATGCAATCAGAAACAAATTTATCTAAAATCTATTTTATGGAGAATCATCGTAATTATTTCCCTCTACTTTATAATTGGATATTTTTTGAAAAATTGCTTTCTCATGGTATGAGTAAAATTGGTGAAAGAAAAGGGTATCTCTGCTTGGAGGCCTGAAGAATCTTCTGGCAAATGTACATTCTGTAACTGGAATTACATTGTGCTTTATTTCATTTGCTCCCAGACTGAAATTTGGCAGTATGTCTCACAAAGAATGGCAAATTTGAAAAAGGACCTATATTAAATGAAAACTTGAAGTATATGAAGTCCCTTCAGAGCCATTGCCTGATACTGTTAGTAGCTAGCATGAGAGGAGGACAATATCCTGAGGATATGTAATTTACAGACAAGCAGTCTCCTCTGGGTCATAAAAAACTTAAAAGACATTATGTCTCTGTACCTTTTATGTGTACTTTGTATTTTCTCCTAGTGTTTCACATTCAAAATGTTTTCTATAGGTATTATGGAACAATATTGAACAATAAAATGGAATAATTTGCAATTTTAGACTGAACACAAAAGCAGTGCACAGAGGGAACACAATCCAACTCAAGAGTTTAGGGGAGTCATTTTGAAGTACAAAGGCATGCTACATGTACTTTTTGCAATCTTTAGCATCTTTAAGTCTCCTATCAGAAAGGAGTTTCCATAAAGGGCTCCCTGAAGTTTTCACTAATGCACTGTAATGAAAGAGATAAAAAGCAAATAACATGTTAGATATATTTTTAAATAAGAGCCATATAAATTTGCACTGCTAAGACCTCACCTGCAATACTGTGTATTTTTCTTGTTCCCTTACGAGGAAAAGATCTTCTAGCATTAGAGGAATATCAACTGAAAGCTTGAAGAATAACTGTTAGTCTAAAACACTTTTCCTTGTTTTTATATACAGTACAAGCATGGTTAGTCTTGAACAAAGAGAGCTGGAATGGGGAGACAAAATCCTTAGAGGAATTCATAAGGGCAGTGCAGAAGACAAGGATACAAGAGCACAAAATGGAAATATAATAGATGAAAAACAGTCTGGGACCAGGTTATATCAAAACATGGAAACGTTTATCAAAAGTGTAGTGGTGTACTAGAGGCATGGTCTTTGGAGTGATTCAGATGAGCAGTAGATAAAATTCTGCCAGCGGCTAGTTTTAAATATTAAAATGGGTTAAGTGGCTTTTTCTTGCTTGCAGTACTTATACTTTTCTCATGAATGCATCACGGTAAGAATTGTGCTGGTAGCATAAAGGTAATACTTGCAAGGGACCTTTTGTGTGAATGTAAAATAAAAAATAACATGGCATAAAAATATAAAGTCCAAAAAAAAAAAAATCCAGAAGTTCTAGTGTTTGAAATCACTTGATTTTGGCTGATGAGCTGCTGCCTGTATATTCCCAGTTTCTCCCTAAGCTTTGGAACTCTTTGTTCCCTATATCTGAGCCAAGATGCAGTGTGTGGAATCCCAGTGTGCAGCAGGAGATCTTGGCACTGGAACCATTCTGAGAATCACATTATACAAAGAGGGAACACTTTTTGGTGCGCACAATGCCAAGGCTTGGCACGCACTTCAGCGTGGTCTACTGCTGCTACCATCTCATCCAAACATGCAGTTCAAGTAGTGTATGTTAGCTGAAGCAGATATTTGTTTTCTTGCTATTTTTTCAGCTCTTCCCTTTTTTAAGGATTAATCTGTTCAGCCTGTGTTTTTCAGCTTCATGTCTTAAAATTTCCATATAGCAGTGTGTGCAGTGCCTGGTTGGGTAGCAGTGCTGCTTCACACTTCCTGCCCTGGGGGCTCGAGCCTCACCTTCGCACGGTATGTGTGCATGTTCATCCTGTGTTACATGGGTTGCCTCTTGTAAAACCTGAGTCCCCATAAATCCTTACTCATTCTTCCCATCCTCATGTGAAATGGGTCTGTCCACTGGCCCAACCAAATAGTCCTACAGTCAGGGTTTAAATATAGAAGGAGCACAGCTCTGTCTCCTCCAATGTTAACCACTTCCCAAAATTTAATAAAAGATTCAAAGTGATCTATTTGAAAAAAGGCCAGTTTGGCACTGGTAATCATGTGTTTTCATTAGCCTTTAATGTTAATTTTCATTAGTAGTTTTGACCAGACCAGTTGCTGGAGAGGATGACATATACCTACATAATGCCTGGATTGGTGTCCTGTGTTTTTCTACTGTATTTTGACTTATTTTGCTCACCAAACTGCTGCCAAAACTTCATTTACTACTGTAGCTAGACTCTGCTAGGACTATGGCATGGAATTGAACATAGGGAGCTGGACTCCACATAATTCTAGGAACCTAATTAGGAAACAGTGAACTCTTTGTCAGTTGACAATGATTTGATGATTTCATTGATTTTTCTTTTGACTGTTTAATAGGAAGCCTACTCAGAAAGTGGGTTACATTTACATTTCTACTTAACTGCAGCACTTATTCAGAGAAGTGTCCATTATTCTGAATTAGCACTGACTGATGCATCCCCACTGTGTTATACAAAAATAATACAACAGTAGACATTGAGAAAAATGTCGGTATTCAAATTAATTTTCAGAATACATTAGTAGTTCAATGCAGGTGTTGCATACATAATTTGATCTTAGGAACCGCGGCACTGAGATGCTCGTAAGATTTGTCCTCTTAACGTGCAGGTATGTTTATTACAGCTTTAGTTACAGCTGATGACATTTACAAAATTTGACTTATTCATTTACATTAGCATGCAACACATAAGAATATAATCTATCAAAAGGCTTTCAGCTGTTATTATAACAGTCAGCACCTTAGATAGCCAACACCTGCAGGAAACCAACTGGCATTCAAAACATGATGAATGGCCTATTTACTCTGTCTGCTTATTTGCATTTATATATACAAAAAGTAATCTCTAATGTAATAGCAATCTAATCCTTCATTAAAAACACTTCAACCAGGTAGAAATACGCTTTCAATAGATTTGAATAATTATAATAAATTAATTGTAATATACTTAACCAATTTATTATTAAAACAAATCAATATTGTAACAACTCTTGTAGTGGTCTTACCTTAATGTAGTTGCATTTTTAGTAAAACTGTGTATATTCTGACTTGCAACATGTAATTTAAATAAGGCAAATTACTTTGATTATTTCTACCACCAATACCAGTGGATAAGGGTCAAAATGTTGGAATAATATGCACATATATGGGTTATCTGGGAGGGTACTCAGAAAAAAACACATAGAACTTGACTGGGAAAAAAAACTTTTAAGCAGAAGGTGAATCATGCTATGGAAAAAGTGTTAATCTGAAAGCTTATGAAATGGGACTGGGCTGCAGCAGGGAAAATTTCCTCAAAATGTTTTGATAATGACAAGACAACTTGTGGGAACCAAATTCTGTTTTTATAAATGTCACCCTGGCATTTGTTTGCTTTAGAACATAAGCTTTTCTCCTACCGAAAATCCCATGTGGCATATAAAACACAACATTGATTGTACGGGCATTCAGGTAGAACAGTACCTTATTTTTAACGGAGGGGGGGTTTGTGGTAGATGCAAGATCTAAGCCAAATGTCATAATAAAATAAGTGGTATATATGAGCTATTATATGACCCTCACACTGTATTTTACAATGAACAGGAGAATAGTCTCAAGAAAATGATGCATATCAACAAATAACACAGCTCTTTAGAACCTGTGTTATATAAGGCCACATGTATGTGAAGGATTTATGAATTTAGCTATGTCTCAGAAGGCTTCTGTCCAAAGAATACTTCCACTTGGTTGGAACACAATAGGCAGATAAATAAGATAAATGCATTTAAAATGAGAGGAAAGATAGAGCCCCAGTCCACTCTAGACCTCATTCTCCTGAATAAGGGAGGAGCTGAGGAAGAATCTGAATCGTTTTTATATGTCTAGTAGTAGAAGGAGATGTGTGTCCTCTTAAAGCATGTACCCGCATAAGTCACACATCTAATCATGACTCCTCTGCCCTCTCATACTTGGAGAATTCACTTTATTGATTTTTTTAACTCTCTTCAGTCACCTAGGCTAGCTGTTGTCAAATTGCTTTTATATCTAATCATCCAAGGTAAAATTGGGTTTGCTAGTTACAAAATAACATTGTTTTTTCATTGACATATTATTCCTATTATAACCTGCCTTAGGACACCTGCGGTAATGTTTGACATGCTATATCTGGGAAAAGAAAAACTGGAGCTCCTGTTCCTGTAGGTCATTAACCCTGTCGTTTCTCATGAATCCTTCATCTTCAAGAAGTCTAAAGCTTAATGTATTAGAAATTCAGAGATTATTGCTGTCTTGCAATTTATACCATACCACTTAGAACAGGCCAGTAGATCATTTTGAAATCTTTGATTATCTCAGATGCTAACGCTCTGCTTTCACACTCGGGTGTTCATCTGACATTGAGTTAGGTTAACTGAATTTACTGGATACTGAAAAGTAAGATTTCGTATAGATGCTTTGTGATGTTAGATACCATTATTGCATCCTGAAAGTCCCCGTGTCATGTAATGGAAGACTGAAAGCATCCAAGAAAATGCTGTTTATTGCCTATCATGTTTGAACCAGTCAAGGAATATTGGTTCAATGGGTTTTATTAAGTACAGACTGAAAGGATTGTTATTTTGAGATGCACTTCTGACATATTATATACACCATGAATCACCCTTATATTCTGCTACTCCATAACAGTGCTACAATGTCTGTAACACATATAAGAAATATTCATTATGTATCACAGATCAGAAACACTAACATTTTATTTAGTATCCGTAAATGATTATTTCTTAACATTTGCATGAATAATATTTACATGAAGCAAAATATAAAAATATTTTCATCCCAATAATAAAACACCGAAAAATAAAAATAAGAACTAGCATTTCATTGCTTAATTAAAAATGTGCTGCTTCTATTGCTTACCTTATCTAGTCATTACTGTTTTCTCCCAAAAACCATTAATTTTATTGTTCTTTTATGTTATGTTGCATGTTTCTTTGATCACTGAAGTAACATTTTAGTAACAGGACCAAAGTTTTATGTTGAACTGCTTCTTGGCAGAAAAGGCCAAAGAGAAATGTGTATTTCTTGTAACAAACCCAAAGCAATGAGGCACAATCACCATGAAAATACTATACTGTATCATTTTATTAAGATTATGCTCCTTTGAATATGTCAAACATTTCATAGATATTATTTGTCTGCAGGGGTAGTGTGGTGGTGCAGTGGTTAGCACTGTTGCCTCATACATCTGGGATCGGGGCTTGAGTCTCCACCAGGGTTCTGTGTTTGTGGAGCTTGCATGTTCTCCCCGTGTTGTTGTGGGGGTTTCCTCCAGGTATGCTGGTTTCCTCCCACAAAGATGCTGAGGATGATTGGAGTTACCAAACTGCCCATAGGTGTGAATGGTGTGTGAGTGTGTGAGCCCTGTGATGGGTTAGTGCCCTGTGATGGGTTGGTGCCCTGTGATGGGCTGGTGCCCTGTGATGGGTTGGTGCCCTGTGATGGGTTGGTGTGAATGGTGAGTGTGTGAGCCCTGTGATGGGTTAGTGCCCTGTGATGGGCTGGTGCCCTGTGATGGGTTGGTGCCCTGTGATGGGCTGGTGCCCTGTGATGGGCTGGCATCCCCATCCTGGGTTCTTCTCTGCCTTGTGCCTCCTTAGGATTCAGACCCCCTGTGACCCTGAATAGTTACTGAAGATGGATGTTGGGGCCCAACAGTTGTATTCTTGAGTTTGTGAAATTCACTTAAATGTCCCGCACAATGTAATAAAAACTTGTTATTTTGACATTGTGGGGACCATTTTTCATGTCTCCACAGCGTCAAAAAAAACTTTTTTTTTATTATGTCTGTGAATGCAATCAAAAAACTAAAAATGGCAAAAGTCTCATATCTTGTTTGGTTATTTATGGTTATGGTTAGGACTGGGTAGGGGTTAAGGTCGTCATGTTGGGGTTAGAGTTTTCCCCATAGAAATGAATGGAGAGTCCCCACAAGGCATAATTACAGATCTGTGTGTGTGTTTGTGTGTAGGTGTGTGTGCATGTGTGTATGAATGTTACTGTAAACTTATCTGATCAGCTGACCTTGAAGACGATATCAGCACATCCAGAAAGCTTCTAATGAATTAACCCTCTTGGTGTCTTGAAGTATTCCAGAAAATAGGGTTGTTGATATTACTATCCAACTATAGATCTGGGATAAACAGCTTAAATGCAGGCTTGAAGGCCCCTCACCCAATGGGCCCCCCCCCCCCATGCATGTCACTCATCATGAGCTCAAATAGAGGCATCGTCATGTATGGCCTTAATAGCTCAGTGGTTTGAGGCGTCGTGCTCTTCCAGGTGGTGTTGACTGAGGTAAATGGGCTGTAAAGGCATTGAATACCTGCCTTCCTGGAAGTTCTGGCATGGAAAGCACCTTCAGCTGTGACGCTGTCATTACACTGCAGCTGACCTACCAGACCCGCCCCTCTTTATCACTCAGTCCCTCATATCTCTAAACCTTCATTTCTTTTCCTGTGTGTGCTATTCCATCCCGATCCTGCCATGTATCAAGCAGCACTGGAGAATATAACGTTTCATAGACTGCTTCAGATACTTTTAATTTGCACATGAATGTATACATATGTGTGATAATATTTCAATTATTAATGCTCATTTTTTAGATTAATTGGTCTCTACTCCTTTCACAAATGTAATGCATAATATGTCCTTCAGTAGTGATTTCTTCCAGGATACTCCTAGAATCATGTATTCTACAATTCAGTATCGATAAATTATTAATATTGTCAATAACATCGTTTGATATTATACAGTTTTAAGACCATACTAGTAGTAGGGATGTAACGATACACTCAAGATTTGATACGATTCACGATTCTGAGTTCACGATACGATTTTCTCACAATTTTTTAACAGAATGAGCTGCAGAAAAATTTATGCAAAAATATTCCTTTATTTATCTTTCTAAACTGTGAAAAATGTGTCCTCTTCTTAACAGTGCAACTGAAATTGAATAAAATACTGTTTTAAAAAAATTCCAAATCAAAATAAATTTTAAAAAATATTTCAAATAAACGGTGACATTTTACATTAACTGCACCTTCATAATGCTTTTATATTGCATTAACAAAACGTTCAGTATACCTTCATAATGTATTCATTAAGTATTCAGAAATCATTCATAAATCTCATGCATGTATACCTTTACATCCTAACATCCCTGTACAACAGCTGTAATATACATTAATAACATTATATAATAATAACAAACATTATAATTGTATAATCATGTAATGTTTGTTATTAATGTATATTAAAGTTGTTAGGATGTTAAAGTGTACTTGCATGCTGCTTATGAATGTTCAATGAATGCATTATGAAGGTGCACTGAATGTTCTATAAATGCATAATGAATGCATTATTATAGGTGCATAAAAAAGCATTATAAAGCGTTACCAAATCAGTCCCTCCAGGATTTCGCGGGCGTCTTTTTTGATTGTTGCGGCTTAAAATGCTTGATTTTGCGGCAGCTTT
>JAODJU010000095.1:25765634-25799596 GCA_026776725.1 Gnathonemus echidnorhynchus | reverse complement strand
TCAATAGCCCACTTAGAAATCTCCTTACTGATAAAAATGTTGACGTGTTCAATACTTATTTTCCCTGCTGTATATTATTGCTAACTATGCATATACTTTTTACTATTCTTTAGTTATTAAAATCTTTATACTTCAACAGGCAATGTCATGTTAAAAGTTACAGTAACACTTTACTTGAGGGGACACAAATAACTTAGTCGCTCAGTTACTACTCATGAACAAATATACTTCCTGCATGCTATACATGAACCATCATGATTGATTAATGATGAACAAACATGGGATCAGTACATAACTAACACTTAGTTACTGGTCAATTAATACATTAAGTAAGAGTATTTCTGCCCCCTAAAGTGATACCAAAGTTACGATACAAACTTTTAAAAAAAGATTTTTAGACTGCAGTAACACTTCTCCTGGGAGGAGATGGAATAAAAGTACAACTGGATCATTGTCAAGGAGAGAGGAAACTGAGGTAAGCATTAGTGTAAATGTCCTTAAATTATGATTTAGAATGTCCTCAGGTGGGACGGCGCGGTGGGAATCGAGCTGTGTCGCTTATTCAGTCTAACAAGAAATTAATTCACAGCTCAGACTAAAGCCACTGTACAGCAGTGTACCTGAGCAAGGAATTTCAAAGTCAAAGGTCCACATGCTCATCTTGGGACAATTGGATAATATTTAATTATCACTATAACACAATTCTGAGGGGGGCAGGGCATCATTCAGAGGACACTGAGGCAGGATGCATTCATACTTTGGGAAGTTTGGGAAGGATGGAAAGGAAAGCCGTGCAACTTGGGGAGGAACACACCACATCTCCCCACACACACACACACACACATACACAGAGTGGAGACAAGATTCGAACCTGCAACCCTGGAGGTGTGAGGTCACAGATGTCCACTGCACTATAGTGGTTAGGCCTTACCTTAAATATGATACCTATATGACCAGCTGACTTAAAAGTTAATCCAGGAAAGATCTTGAGAAGAGCCTGAGCAGAACGTGCACTTTTTACGAGGCCAAAGATAAGAACTACTGTATAGAAGTTAAACTACAAACGTTTATTATAAAATTATGAAAGTCTTTCCAGTGATTAAATTTATAACAGGCAAAAGCACTCTCACTGACATTTACAATATGTAGTTTCATTATATAATAAATTGCTTTGAGAAATGCCAAACACCCTGTAATCAAATTAAAATTGACACTATCAACCCTCTAAACTTTTATCATACAAAATTAAACTTAAAAAGCTATTTCCTCCAACATTCTGTGCATATTGTAGACATTTACTATTGGCTGGATTTAAAAATCTATAAGGACTGTCTGCCCAAGCAGAAGCCCTCTGATGTGCTGTTCTCCAATTCACGCCCATACCAATCTGCTTTCTTTTTCACAATCTGTATCACATGGCATCATGCGGGCAAGAAAAGTGCCAATTAGAGGAGAAATGCAATTCACCACCTCTAGGGGCCATCAATTTACCAAGCACCTTAAAGGCAAGTCGAAAACATGTTCAACAAGTTGGAGAAGCCAGCCGAAATACCCCAGCCAATTCCTACCCTGCATCTCTCATAAGAACGATGGCCAGTACAGATTCTGATTCTTTTCACCATCTTTTATAAAGGTATAAAACAGATAAAAGAGGCCACCCTTTCATAAGTGTACGTGCGAGTACAGTGAGACCCCTGTATCTGTCATTTCAGTAAGTGCAATTTTAGTTCTGTGGTTTACCGTGGCCGCAAAAATATCAGAAAATTCCAGAACTAAACAATTCATAAGTTTCAAACCGCACGCCAAGCAAATACAGGCCATAACAGGGTGAAAGCCACCAGCCCAGTGACAGCCAGTCCATGAGTCACCTCCGTCTATCCCCATATCCACACTTCCCCACAGAACTCATCCAGTCTGCCTCTGGTGTCACATACATTCCCGCATTATCACAATGTTACAAAAATGTAAAAAAAAAACATAATTTTCATTGCTCTGTCATCCCTTGAATTCTTTAATTACTCTATAATCTTTTGAAAATTAAGCTAAAACACTGGAATCCCTTTCATTTGACAGAGATAATACAGCACTGTACAGTACTATATAATGACCTGCAATGTTTATTACTGCATTTAATGTGCAGATCATTCACTAAAAGAGGTTTCACCTAATTATCATGTGTTGTCAAATGAAAATAACATTTATACCTTGTGCATATTTACTTTTTACAAAATACCACTAGATGAAAATGATCATGTTTTTATTATATATAACAAAGTATTTTCCACCAATTTAGGAAAAGTCAAAGTGTGAAATGATAATTAGAGGTAGGACTGAATTTAAATGAAGCCTGAAAGCTAATGACATTTTCATGATGTATAGATGACACACACTTAAAATGACATACCTCAAAAGGTATTTGTCTTCTTGCTACAATTCTGCATCTCAGTCTGTGCTGTTATTAGGGCTGAGTACTCTTGTTTGTTGCTATTTCAGATTTGAGTATTTGGAAGAATTCCTCCCCAATTTTGTTTATGTTAAAGGGGAATCTACAGTCAATCAGTGGTGCAACTAGGAATTTGTCACCCTCCAAAAAAAAGTTATAATAAAACTCAAATCAGGTGATGGCTGAACCCCCCCACAGGGCCCCCCCACTGGGCTTTCAGTATTGCCAGCAGCTACTTTCCAAGCAGCGTAGCCACACCAGATAGCATTTGCCTCTTTTTTGCATGTAACAAAATTAGCATTCTTGTATTCTGTTTTCTGGCATGCAGCTTGCCATCTGTATTTCGCAGGTTCACAAAATTCCTGATGAGAACTTTGCCACCATCTAGACAAGTATTAATCTTTTTATAGCATCAAGAATTCGGCACCAGATTAAAAGCTAATTTGGGGGGGGGGGGGGCACCGACAACAAACAGGGACATCTGCAGTAAATGTTGACCCTGACATGGGGAGGAATAAACCATGTTTGTTGCATGTTGACCTGAAGAAATGTATCCTAGTCACATGAGACAAAGAACCAGTCGGACTGCATGTAGCATTTCTATCGTATATATGGGACATCAGAAAGAAACATATTATTTGAGTGGACTTTCCTGAGCCAGAAATAACAGCATGAGTGGGCTGGCAGAAAATCAGGAGGGCCAGTCCCATAATGCTTGGCAACAAAATCACACTACGGACTCACCAACATTTTATTTTATTATTTTTTATCAGTTTTTAAATGACCCATGGCATTACTAAGACCAAATGAACAAAACCATTTGCCTCTCAAACCTTTCCTCCTATTGATTTAACCATGCACACAAATACCCATCAGACACAATCATTTTATCGTACTCACTGTGAGCCACATTAGTGACCTTCCCAATAGGACTGATCAACTCTACACTCTGCAGTGCTAAAAGGAAATGTCACCAGTAGAAGGATTTTAGATACTCAAAATAAAGGTGTAGAAACATGAACGGGACATGATATGAGAAGTATTGTCTACAGTGTCAACAGAAAATGTGCTTTGGAATGTTTTAAGTTCAAATCCACAAGGTATAATTGACAAATCATTTTTATATAAAAAAATTTATATATCAAAAAAACAATAAATTTCCCTTGATACATAATATATACATTAAAGAATACAAACACAACAGGAGAAACAAGTACAAATATAGTCAAGGAAATGTTAAATTGCATGTTGTGTTTACATCAATTAAACGTTCTATGTCTATATAATAAAATTTGCATTGTATTAGCTAAATGCTAACGTTTAAATGTATCATTTTTTGGAAAGATATATAGGAGTTTCAGTATTATAAAAAATACTTACATTCCATACTAAATTGCCCATAGGTGTGCATGTGTGAGTGAATGGTGTGTGAGTGTGCTCTGCGATGGGCTGGCCCCCCATCCAGGGTTGTTCCCTGCCTGGTGCCCGTTGCTTCCGGGATGGGCTCCGGACCCCCCGCGACCCAATAAGGATAAAGCGGGTTGGAAAATGGATGGATGGATGGACTTACATTCCATAGGTAAATTTGGTGGGACCTGAAGTAACATTTAATAAAAAAAAAAAACAATATATAGACTTGAATTTCAGGTAATGCCCCATACAGATACCTATAACTGAAAGCAAATATTGGAGTTAAGAATACTGATAGTGATTAATGTAATGTAATTACAGATTTGTGTAAATATTGATTTATGAATATCTGAATAGTGTAAATAGGATGGATTTCAGTTTCTACCAGAAAATGAGCCCCGTACATAGTTTGAATAAATCTTGCTCACTTGCAATTTGTCATGTTTAAATTTCTAGTTTCTAATTTAAAGGTGATGCACATTTACCCAATAGAAGACATGCCAGGTTTCAAGCTCCGCCAAGTAAAATTAAACATTTGCAACCATCACACAACCTACTGCCAACATAATGAACTGGCACGAAGATGGAGGCACACTTATGTGCCTTTGACGATGACGATTTACGATGCTATCAAGCTAATTAGTCAGGAAATTACAGCTGGCTTTCACAAAGCCCATTCTTTAACCTTTGCCACCCCTGTTATGGAGAAAAGGTTGCCCTTCAGATATGAAGAGAAATAAATGAAAATGAACAAAAAAAGGAATGAGACACACATACACACACAAAAACACACTGATCAATGACAATAAAACCACTGACAGGTTAAGTGAATAACATTGATTATCTCATTACAATGGCACAGGTCAAGGGTGCCATTAGTATATTAGGGAAGTGAACTGTCAGTTCCTGAAGTTTATGTACTTGAAGCAGGAAAAATAGGCAAGCATAAGGATCAGAGCAACTTTGTCAAGAACCAGACTGTGATAGCTAGATCAGAGCAGTTACAAAATATCAGATCTTGTGGGGTGTTCCTGGTATACAGTGATTAGTCTAAGGACAACTGGTGAACTGGGGTCATGGGTTCAGTGATTCTTATGGAGAGCAAAGGCTAGCCCATCTGTTCCAATCCCACAGGAGAGTTATTGTAGCAGAAATCACTGAAAAAGTAAATGTTGGCAATGATAGAAAGGTGTAAGAACTCAGTGCATTACAGCTTGCTATGTAAGGGGGCTGCATAGGTCAGAGTGCCCATGCTGACCCCTTTCCACCACTAAAGGTGCCTAAAATGGGTACGTATCAGAACTGGACCATGGAGCAATGGAACAAGGTGGCCTGGTCTAATGAGTCACGTTTTCCATTACATCATATGAACAGCCGGATGCATGTGTGTTGTTTACCTGGGGAAGAGATGGCGCCAGGATGCATTATGGGAAAAAGCCAAACTGGTGGAGGCAGTGTGATGCTGGGAAGCCTTGGATCCCGGCATTCATGTGGACGTTAATTTGACACGTACCCAAACATTACTGCAGACTAAGTACACCTCCTCATGGCAACGGTATTCCCTATTGGCAGTGGCCTAGTTCAGCAGGATAATGTGCCCTTTCACCCTGTAAAAACTGATCGATTTGAGGAACATGAAATAGAGTTCATGAAGTTGACTTGGCCTCCAAGCTCCCCAGATCTTGATCCGATCGAGTATCTGTGGGATGTGCTGGACAAACAAGCCTGATCCATGGAGGCCCCACCTTGCAGTTTACAGGACTTAAAGCATCTGGTGCCAGATACCACAGGACACCTTCAGAGGTCTTGTGGAGTCCAAACCTCAATGCGTCAGATGTTTTGGCGGCACGAAGAGGACCTATATAATATTAGGTAGGTGGTTTTAATGTTATGGCTCATCGGTATAAAATATATTTCTTTGGTGTATGTTTGTGCACTTTCACTATTGCAGATCCTTTCTATTGTCTCAATATTTGGGTATTTCATAATTTCTTTGTTGTGCTTTTAACACGTTATTTTTACACATGCTGTGCTGCTGAGACACACACGATGCTCTCTACTTCAGTTTATCACGGCAGAGATGTCAGTAAATGTACAAGTGTGCACCAGTTTTTAACAACTGAACGTCCAGTCACACAACACACACAAACAAATTGGTGCATTGAGTCACAAAATCACTTTACCTGCATGTTTTTGGAAAATTGGAGTTGAGTCACCTGTAATAGATGTACACAAAGTCAGGGAAAATATGCCAACTTTGCACATCTAGGGCACAGCGCTACTGTCTGAACGCAAGAACACCAAGCCAGTCCCTCCAGGATTTCGCGGGCGTCTTTTTTGATTGTTGCGGCTTAAAATGCTTGATTTTGCGGCAGCTTTTTCAAAAAGTTGCGGTGAAAGTTGCGATGTTTCGAGGCTTTATTTTTTGTCTATTTCGTTTCAAGAACAAATGAATTTGCAGAAATAGTTACAACTGTTTTGCAACATCGCAACTTCCTGGAGGGACTGCCAAATAAACTACGGCTTGCATGTGCAGCTTTTTAGCGTGGTATGCCCTTAATTTTAATAATCTTCGCTCTGGTGGCGGTGAATTGAGCTCACTGTGGTGCCGGTGTATATGCTGAAGCATGTTCCTTGCGCTATTTGTGTATGTAATCAGTCTTTTACAATGTTTGCACGCAGTTTTTGTCTTGTCTGCTTTTCTCGCTGTTTTCGTTTGTGATAACCGGAAAGTTAAAATGCTGCCACACTACCGATTTTAGATCGGGGGGGCGGTGTCCTCAATTCCAAATTCGCTCGCCATCTCGCGTTCGGTCAAAACCAAAAACTAATGTACGATGTCAATGTGAATATGCAGTGACATCTGACGTTGAACTGATGTCGTGAAATCGAATGTAATATTACGCCAGTTTTTCTGTTAAGTAAGGTACAGTGAAGTACGCCTAAAGAAGTGATTCATTTTCCACATCATCCGATTTTAATCGTCATACATTTACATCGATTTTTAACCGATTCGCGATTCATCGTTACATGCCTAGTAAGTAGTACTGTAGTTACTACTTACTACTGTCCTACTTACAGTACTACTTCTACTTCTACTTAGGCTACTACTTACTACTGTCAACATTAGCGGCAGATACTGCAGCTAATGTTGACTCCATTCCCATAATGTTGAGTCCTTTGATGAAATCGATGTAAATGACATGCAAAGTCCAGCAAATGACACAAAAAGCTGATTAACAGCCTTCAAAGGTCAAACAGAAAGCGTTGCCAAATGGGATAGTCTGGCCGTCACCAGCTGTTCCCGCCCTTATCTTTGAGTAACAAAGTGCCGATGGCCTAGTTTGGACACACCCACTTTACCTCTGTGCAAGGAATCTTGGGATATGTTTGTCTGTGCAGCATCCAGCAGGTGCATCCTCTGTGAAGCAGGAAAATAAGGACACATTTCTAGACCGCATTTGAAGGAGTCTTCCAAATAGGACAGTCTTGTCGCATCGCTGTGACGCATTAAGCCTTTGAATGCAGCCTAAGATGGGTGCAGCCCCTGAATTCTGACAAAGCCATGGTCTCAGCATGTTGGCTTGTATTATTCATTCATCCTGTCACAGAAGCATTTAGTTGAAACCCACTGTGACAGCTTATCGTCTTGTATGTTATTTTTCACATTTGAAATTTTGTAAATAAGGTAGTTAGTATTGAACTTTGAGTTTGAGAATTTGTTTAATTTTCAAGTTTGGTGATTTTTAGTAGACTAGTTTGGTAGTTAACTTACTAAGTGTTTGTTCAAGCTGAGCTAGAGGCTTTGAAGCAACATGGCAGACAATGTTGACTCCATTCTAAAAAGTCCTTTGATGAAGTAGAGCAGGATTTACATGTTAGGAGCTGACCCACTAACATAAGAAAAGAAATTGGTCATACTGCAAACTGTCCACAGTGTGGTTTCCCCACTTTAAACATCACCAACCACCACTCTTATATTCATGTTGCTTTAATCATTTATACAGCTGGGGATCTTAATAGTTTGCATAACAGCATGGACTCCCCAAACCAACTCCAAGTGCATAACCGACTGCTATCTGAATATAAAAGTATCTTTTCCTGTCCTTTGCTTGGGTTGGAGGGCAATGAGTGCAGGCAAATATGACATGCCATCGCTTCTTCCATTTGACACTCGATCATCACTCACGTGTGGGTAATGAACTTGTATTTATGGTTTAAATGAGGACACAACTGGCCATCTTTTGCACTAAGGTGCCAGATTGCTAGATTGATAACAGTACTAATCCACATATAATTCCTCTCCTAATGCCTTGAGGGACACTCAAGTACCTTAATACATCAAGACTTAAATGCTTTATAAATCCCATAAACACTCCCGAAAACTAATAGAGCTAATATGGGCAAAAGTGAAGCTGCGGTATATAAATCAAATCTTCCATATCCCATGATGTTTTTACTCTGCTAAAGAAATTGAATTCATAATGGATGGCTAATGAAAGTCTGGCACTAATTTCAGGTGTATCATATATCATATATAACACTAGAGAAAATCTCATACATGAGGCTGAAGTTTAACCATGTATTCAACTAAACATGTTATGGATAAACAAACATTTTTTTCCATTTATTTTGTATTCATGCTATGAAAATATCATTCAGTTTTCCCTGAAAATACAAATGTGATAAATGAAGTTAAAGTAGTAGTAGACTCTTAGACCAGTGGTGCATGCCAAGTTCAGAATGAAGGCAATGTATTTTTAAAGGGATTATCTATCTCTTGTGTGTCTTTACAGTAGGTCAGTTCTGTCTCATGCAAACTGCAGAACAGCTTATTACCTCTGTTATGGAATGCAATCACTGTACAGCTTCTGTAATTAAAGTTAAAAATGAAATTAAAATGAAAAATGCCCACATGAAGTTGGCATCAGTTAATGTGAAGTATGGGAATTTGTTAAGGATACACGTTATCATCACTATTATATAATGAATAGTGAGAAAATGATACAAATACTCTATTATTCTTAATTGTAGAATATTTATAGTTATTCTTATTACTAATAATAAAACTATTCAAATATCATTATCAAATATATGAAATGTAATTCTAGATATCGTAGATGTCTTTTCCTTAGATGAATATTGTATTTTCTGCTGTACGATATTGTAATTTTCTACTTTTCAATAAGATATCCTGTCTGTAGTAAATTTAGGTATTGCCTTTCATGATTTGAGCTGCTCTCATAATTATATTTACGTGATCTCTATCTTTCTATTCAATCAATGTAATAGTAATTCTGGTTTGTTCTTCTATTGGACACATCACATATAATTTGTCTACATAGAGGAAACAGTGTGGCTAATTTGATTGCATCAGTGGTTTCATTCTGCCTGTTACTGTCATCTGCAGCATCATGTTTGTTAAGCTTAATGAGGTGACACTTCAGATTACCATCTTATTTGAGATAGAACAGCAGAGCGTGGCATGAGAAGAAAGAGCAGCTCTGGAATTATAGTAAAACTCTATACTAAGATTCTTTTGTTGATTGCCTACAATGGAAGCTGGGATTTGACTTCCAATAAAAATTTAAATGGACGGTGGATGGACATCGCAACAGTAACACGTCTGAGGCTGTTACACTCCATAACATAAAAGGAGCCATTCGGCACAATGTAACTACTGCAAAAAAAAAATGCACTCTTGTCAATTCAGTCTTGAATAGGCATATTGGGCCTCCACAGTTTTGGTGCTATGGTCTACCAGCACTTTGAAGTATGATGAGAAATTAATAGCGACTGACAACATCAAAACTGTCGCTGTTAGAAAACCCTGTTATAATGTAACTCCTGCCCACATAGTGTAAACAAACATCTGTGCTTCTTGTGACATTAAAGTAATTTTCTTCCATACTAAGCAGATCTCTTTTGTCAGTTGTGTTAACTTTTTCGTACCTCCGGGGATGTTGAGTCCAGGTGCATGCTGGGAAGTCGTCAGTACTAGCTGTTTATATACCAAATAATGCTATCCCCAGTTTGATCGTTTGCCAGCTTGTTAGTAAAGGGCAGCATTATGAATTCAGCTCAAAATAACGGCGGTTTAAACACATTATAAAGAAGTGCATTTCATTACTCTATATTAAATATTTGATGAGCATACTGTTATGCCTATGGCTGTTTACTCTAGGCAATTGTAGTTCAAAAGACGGAAATATGAATGCTGAAAGGGCCTGTCAGACAGGATAGAGGAGGTAGGAGATGGGAGGAATGAAATGAATGAGCGAATTTATATGTCACAACGCGAAGACGTGTGTCACACAGCTTGTGCTTCATGCTACAGGGGGCAGGTAAATGAGTCACAAGATTAGAGTTGGGGCTTGAGGCTGTACATGAAGCCTTATGCAGTGACTTTAGTACTTTGCTCGAGTGTAAGTGTATTGTAACAATAGGCCTACTCCTTGTATTTTAATCAGCAAGCTTTGAAAGCAATGGTGCTTATAACAGGCACAGGTTCCTGGAGTTTTGGAAATTTGATTACTACCATCTTATATTCAGCATCTTCAAACGTATTATTAATTGTCATTTCAGAGGAACAATGTCCTGGGTAATTTGTACTTTATAATGTTCTGTGAGAATGAAGATTCAGGGTGAGAGCTTTAAGTGCCTTTGAGTTTTGCCATTGTTTCTGCAGAACTCAATGAAGTCTCGTATTTCAGGAAATCATTTATAACTTGGTCCTGTATCAGCCTGGCTGTTTCAGATTTTGAGTTCCGTTTTTTTATCATTTTTATGTAGTATATAGCATGCTCATCTTTCGATACTTGAGCATCTTTTGGAAAGATAAGTACAATGACTCGTGGAGCTACAATGTTTGGAATATAGTAGGATATTTCCTAAGCTAGTTTCCTGAGAAGATTGATTTTGCAAATCCAAGGAATCCTCTCACAAGTACAACAGAGTAGTGTTTACTAATTTTTATAGCTTTGGTTTTCATTAGTGTCTTGCGCCAACCCTTTTTACTGGTATACGGCATAATAACTGTCATCATGTTGCTTTGCTGTGTCTCCCATGCATGTACCTCAGTAGCATGTTCTGTGGGAGCTGACCTCTTTCATTAACACCCCTACGAGCCCTGATGCAGTTTTATAGACAGCTACTATTGCCATTTGACTCTAGATCAGGGCTGTCCAATCCTGCTCCTGGAGAGCTACCACCCTGCAGAGTTTAGGTACAGCCCTAATTTAACACACCTGATACAGATAATCAGGCCCTTCAGTATCACTTCAGTATTAGAGTCAGTTATGTTGAAGTTAAGCTGGTTCTCATACTGAGATATAACTGAAGGGCCTGATTATCTGTATCAGGTGTGTTAAATTAGGGCTGTACCTAAACTCTGCAGGGTGATAGCTCTCCAGGAGCAGGATTGGGCAGCCCTGAACTAGATGATGCATGATGGTCTGGTTTGGAGGCTGGAGCCCCTGTAGTCATGAACCTAATAAGATCTTTGAAGGCAAATCCATAGAAAATGGCAATAAAATGGTGTGGTAGCTCTGTGGGATTGGGGATTTCAATATGTGTATGTGTAGCGTTTCATGGTTGTTTTTGTGGCTTCTCTCTAGCTTCCTCTCACAGCTCAGAAACATGCGGGTAGACAACCTGGTGTCTTTAAATTGTTGATAATAGCTGAATTTGTGTGTCCTGAAATGACCTGGCTTCCTGCTTTGGGTCTTCCCCCTACCCTGTGTTTTCTGGGATTGGCTCCAGGCTTTCTGCGACCCCATACAGGATGCACAGTCGGAAGGTGGACTGAAAGAACAAAACAAAAATGAGAGAATTCCAAAATAAAAATATACAATGATGGAAAATTATTGCAAGCCCTGCAGATAAATAGCCACCAATACATAAAGTATATATTTTATACAGAACTGAGTGTACTGTTTTCAGTGTATTCATAAAATGGAATTCACTAAACTGGGTAGATCTAAATACTGGCATGTGTTTTCACATAAGACTAGGCACTAATTCTGTTTTGATTCTGATGGTTTACATTTGATAAGGACTTGTGATGTATGTCAAGATTTTCAATAAAGCAGGATTACATGGAAGATCACTGCATCAAAATAGTCAGTAGCTGAGATATATTTAATGTGGTTAAACATATGGAAAATCGTCAGTAATGGAAGAGGAAGTCTGATTAATCTAGAGACGCCAAAACGAGGGCCACGTAAATATATGGCATCCCAATCAAAATAATACCAAGTAGCTTAAAAAGAATCAATCAAAAGGTCAAGCAGACTTGGACAACAATTCAATGGCCTAGAAGAGACTAGAAGATCAGAAAAAAATCAGTTTCTATTCCAATACAAAAAAAAGAGACCTGACACACTGTGTAGATGATATAATCATTCCCCTCTCATCACATGCCAGTAAGATTATGCTAAAGATCATTCAATGCAGACTAGAGCCGTACATTAAAGAGAACAGCTGCATGTACAAACTGGATTGTTTGTAGGCAGAGAAGCATCATTGTTGCTGATGGATGATGGATAATTGAAAAAAACAGGGAATTTCAGAAGGATATCAGGTGTGTTTTATCAACTTGACAGCACTTAATAATTGTTCTTTATAGTACAAATATCAGCAGCTACTTAAGCCATTATAGAGCTCTACTGTATGTGGAAAAATCCCAGTGAAAACAGTGTTTGTTATTTTCAAAGAAACTGCTTAGCTGTCAGATGTAACTTACTATATGTATGTATACATACATGTAAGTGTATTTATACTCTGTCTGTATGTCTGTCTGTCGCTCTCTCTCTCTCTCTCTCTCTCTCTCTTTCTCACTCGCTCGCTCTCTTTCAGTTTCTCTCTGAGAATAACAATAGTGCTTGATGTTCTGGAGACCTAAAATTATTTGGTAGATTATAGGTGTAACACAGACACAGTTTATTTCCATCAAGTTGATTTCTTGTGTTTGGTGAGAGTATGGTAAAGCTAGCAGAATGATTTGCCTTCCATGTATATATTGTATATGGCAATAGGCTATATTCTGATCTGGGCCTCCAAGTATATTAAAATGCTAATTTTAGAATGGAGCCTGTCTGTCTCAGCAGTTCTGTTACTTTTTATAGTACCTTACTCTAACATAATTTTGAAAAAAATCCTCTAAGAATAGGTTTCCCTCTGTCTGCATTTTTTCGGAGAGAGAAAAGCTCCATCACAGCTTAAAACACTCAGATAATGTCATTTATGTTACTCTCCAGCATAAAATATAGGCTGTTTTACCTTAACCTTACTTACTTAAAGTGTTTGTATTTACCATTAATTTATGGCCCCAAAAGAGAGAACATCATTAAAGAAACTCTTTCTCCTCTTTAATTTTATTTTAGTTGGCAGATCTCCAGAAACTAAAAATATCATGAATGGCAAATAAAATTGATTGGATATGAATTAATGATCACCAGTTGAGTTAGTAAATATTTCACTTTAAGTGCCCTTGGTTCTGTGAGTTTCTTTCAGTTGTAATGTCACGCAGCCTAACCATATATTTGAAAATAATGAGGTTTACATCTTCCTATCCACAGCTCATACTGGAATACTGTGGCTAGGGAGGGGGGCTCCGTTTGAGGAGACAGTCACATGACTCTGTATAGCCAGGTCCATGTAGTCAACCAACCCCTTGTTTTTAATATGTGCATCATTTCTATGTTTCTCCTACCTTGATAAGTATGCACACTAGGGCAGACAATCTTATACCCCATAATACAAAGAAAGTTGCAAGACTAAATGGAGATTTACTGTGAAGAACTGTCATTTAGGTCTGATGCATTTCCGTGTTTTTCCCAAACACAAGCGCATAATATTTCCATTTAGATGACAATAATTTTTAGTTCATCTGGGCAGTGTGCTGATTATTTCCAGACACTAAATGATTTTTTTTTGCTTGTTGGCAAACACAATAAAAACGATATGGCTGCAGGTAAAATAATAGGGAAAGGGATTAGTGGCAGAACATTGTCCCAAAGTTTCCATTTACTGCTGGAGATATGAATGGAATACATTATATATATACACACACACACAAACACACTATTTTTACAGAGGTTAGCAGAGACAGGGAATGACATGGATTGTCTTGTCTCCTGGTTGCTGGGCAGATTATTTTTGATTACTCCGTGTGCCACAGACTAAAAACCATGAGATGGCCAATAGGCCTAAAGGGAAATTAGAGGACAGACCCCCCAGCATTGAGCAGTATAAACTGGGGAAATATTATGAGGCACCTAATGAAGATGGAGTCCAGACTGCACTGGAATAGGTCACAAGAGGGCAGCTAGGTAGAATGTAGCAGACGAGTTAATGATGTCAAACTGCACTTTAAAGGTCACCTGAACTTTTGTGGGTTCAGTGGCACCATTCAGGAGACAGCTATATCGTCAGAATGACATGCATTTAATGGGGTTCCTTTTCTGGTAAACATCCCCATTACTGGTAATGGGTCATCACCTGTAGTGGTAGGCCAGACTGAGCCTTGGTTGAAGATACAGAATCCCAGCACTAAAATGCCATTAAGACATTGTCTAGTCTAATATATCACCATACCATCTCTGTGCAGTGTGTGGTGGATTAAGTAAAGGTCTCATTTTAACCTTTATTTACTTCCTAAATGATGGGCTATATGACAAAATAACCTACTGTTAACCGCTAACCCATCATTAACCTATTAAAGGGGAAGACACATTTTCACAACTGCATACAGCACTAATAAGTGAATTGAATTTTGGATTGAATTTTCACACACAATCTCTTCAAATTTAACATATTAATTATTTATTATATATAGTATACACACTTGTTGTGGATGGTGCAGCGGGTAATATTATTACCGCATCCCTCCGGGGTGTTGTGCTGGAAACCTGCCCCCACACCATCTGTGTGGAGTCTGCGTCCCGCAGTCCAAAGATGTGTGGTTAGGCTCATCTGTGTCTCTAAATCAGTGTTCGACTACAGATGATGCATGATGGTCAGACTTTGGGACCACAACCCCTGTAGTCATGAATCTAATAAGATGGCATTGTAACCGTGGGGAGCACCGTGACCTCACACCTCCAGCGATGAGGGCTCCAAGCTTCACCTCGCTCCACGTGCATGGATTTTTCATGTTGTCCTGGTGTATGTGCGATTCTCCTCCATGTCCCTTCTCATGGGATAAACCAGGGGTCACCAACTCCGGTCCTGGAGGACTACTATCCAGTAAGTTTTCTATCCTACCTGGCTTCTGATGAGCCACACTAGTTCTCAGGTAAATATCAGGAGCAGGTGTGGCTCATCAGAAGGCCGGGTAGGACAGAAAACTTACTGGATAGTAGCCCTCCAGGACCGGAGTTGGTGACCCCTGGCCTAAACACACAGTTAGAAAAGCACACCTGGTATCTTTATATTGTTCATGACACCTTAGTGTTTCTGTGCCTTGTGATGGACTGGCATGTACCTCAAACTTGTGCCCTTTGCTGCATGGGATATGTTTCATTCCTCCCGCCACAAAACCCTGTCCAACATAAACGGTTGGAAGTCGGATATATATGTAAACAACCACTGTGATTCCATACAGCATATTGGAAGAATTCAACGATTTCTCTAATCATGTTATTCTTTATCTTTACTAGCTTCATTGTTTTTCTGAGACATCTGGCAAATTTATGATAAAAGAGTCCCACTCAGACCTTGACATAATGTCAGCTTTGTCTTTTGGTAGAATCTGCTTTCTCTTGTCCAGCTGCTTTTCTTTCCTGGTGCGAGGGATTGAGACGTGAAAAGGATTGTTAAACAGGCCATCCTAGTCACGCTTTAAGGTCACAGTTTATCAGATTTCCTGGAACAGCAGGGAAAAGGCTACTCTCAGATCACAACAGAAACTGGGAACATCAATTTGAAAATCTCCAGTAAAGAGCACAGCTAATTCAAAGGAGACGGAAGGTGGATATTCAGTGAAAACTGTGCACCTCAGCCTGACCACAGTAGAGCACAGCTTTCATTATATTCTAACCATATCACTCATAAGGACTTTTATCATATATTAGGCGTATCCCTATTGTGGATACTTTAATGTCAATGTTAATCGTCCGCCTTTAGTGATAAAAACAAGAAATAATAATGAAATCTTGCCTTTTTCACCCATTTCATTTTAATAAAAGGAAACGTCAAAAGTCAATTTTTGAATAAGCAGTGAACATGCAATTAATTAAACTAACTGATATAATTAACCTTTTTTTAGAAGGAAAGGGATGGAATAATGAGGACGGGTTTTGCTAGATAAGCATGCAGGCAATATCCATGCATTTGTCACATGTGTCGAAAACTGTCCTATATGGTTGATTGTTATAGAGAGGAAAATACACATTGGGAGATCTATTCCTGGGGTCTAACCCCTGTACTACAGAGAGCTGCGCGTTTAGAAATCCTGTCAAGAGTAACAACAATAAGAGGCACACATTATTTTACCTCTTCTACAGAAGTCGAGGAAAATAGTAACGTTTCGACATTAACGTACCAGAACTGCAATGTCTGATGCTATAAAACCCAGAATCACCATCATTATTATTACCTAATGGGCCCTGTGGGATGCTAATGTGTCCTGAAGCACAAAACGACCACCTAAGCTTTTTTTCCTATTTTAGGTGACACGTAAGAGTACAATAATGCAACAACAAAATTGTTGGGTGTGCTGCATTAGTGTTTTATGCATCTGCTTACCCGTGTAGTGCAACAATATATAATACTTTGATGAATACGATGGATTCATTTATCACTTAGCGGTGAATTACTACTTTCGCCATAATTTTCTTATGTTGCAATTTTCAGCATTTTAATAGAATGGGGTATAAGAAAAACTTTTTATTTCCAAACGACCTGGTTGCTGGAAGTTGAGTTTGATGTGTGCTGAGGAAGGTTTATAAGAAAGTCAGTAAAGTTTATTTATATAGCACATTCCCAGACACACAATCACAAAGTGCTTTAAAAAATAAAAAGAAAAGGAAAAAAAGAAAAACTAAAAACTGTGTACATGGGGTGATCATGCATGAGTAGTACATACATGACGATTGAAATAAGTGTTGATATTTAGCTGTGATTAGACAGCAATGAATACATACATCAATATCAACATGTGTATACATGATGAGTATACACAAATGAATTAAGTATGCAAGTGGGAGAGCTGAACAGAAAGAAATATGAATAAACAGGAAATGTTGGATTAGACTATGAATTGTTAAGCAGTGGGGTGTCAATTTAAGTGATAAAGGACTTGAGACCAGGCATTGTATTAATTTATTTGAACTAAAGGAACAGAGACTGAAAACAAAATGGATCACGAGGGATCAGAATGGGAGGACTGGACTATAGGAATGTTCCTGGCACCAGGAAGGTTTGACATCAGTGACTGGACTGGGGAACATAGGACTGGGAAGCATGTATATACAGGACTATCGAGGGAGCTAATGAGAGGCAGCTGGGAGTGATTATCATGAGGGTTAGGAATGTGAAGTAAGACAAATGAGTAAAAGGCGTGGCTTGTTAGGGTCACACTAGGGAGGAGGCAGGAGGGTCCGGTGGACATGGCAGGCAGGACGTGACATGGGGGTGATGTGTATTTATTCGAGTCTCATATGAGATGCAGCCTGTAATATTGCATTTATTCTCCATAATTACCATCATTTCCACACTTAGATAATATTATAAAAGAATTTAGCCAACATCCAGAATGATTCATAATGTCCTGAGACTTATTAACAACTAAATAGTTGTTCATATGTGGCAATGAAAAGTATTCTCTGTCTTCCGTGTGTCATAAATAATACATATTCAGTGGACAATTTATTAGGTACACCTAGCTAGTACAATATAGGACCTTACTCTTCTTTCTAGCATAGACAAGTTCTTCATTCAGAGAAGCCATTCTGCATACCACTGTTGTACTGAGCTGTTATTTTTGCACTTACAGCCTTCCTGTTAGCTCTAATGAGCCTGGACATTTTCCTCTGACCTCTCTTATTATAAAGGTGTTTTTGGCTACATAACAGCCACTGTCAGGGTGGTGTTTTATTCATTTTTTTACTGCATTTTCTGTAAACTCTAAACCAGGGGTCACCAACTCCGGTCCTGGAGGGCTACTATCCAGTACGTTTTCTATCCTACCTGGCTTCTGATGAGCCACACCTGTTCTCAGGTAAATATCAGGGCCAGGTGTGGCTCATTAGATGCCAAGTAGGATAGAAAACCTACTGGATAGTAGCTCTCCAGGACTGGAGTTGGAGACCCCTGCTCTAAACATTGTAGTATGTGAAATTTTGAGGAAGGTGACTCTTTCTGTGTTGCTGAAACCACCATGTACAGCACCAACAATGTCAACACATTCAATATCATACTAATATCAATGTGAGCAGTAACAACCTCTTGATCCTGTCTGCATGCTGTATATATTCAGTACCAGACACATTATTTGTTGTTTGGAGGAACAGTTTGTTTGTACTCCTACAATTAGGTGTACCTAATATACTGGCCTCTAGATGTATCCATATTATTTATAAATGGATGCTTCAGTTTTTGCGTTATGTTGCATTCATTCTGTGCTGCCACAAGCTGCACATTATGGTCGCTGCATTCCATATGAGTAACACGTAAGTTAAAAAAATGACATTTGGAGGTAGAGTATAAGTGACTGGCACAAAGAAAAATGAAACTGGTACAAAGAAAACAGTAAAAGTAATCACAGTACATGCTAAATTATGGCTGTCAAAAATTGTCAGGGCATAACTCTATAGAATAATGGAACATAATAATGTGAAGTAATCAGGACAAAGTAATTAAATTTAGAAGGCAAACAGAACTTTGAAGAGCTATGATAGCTGCACCTGCTCTCTCCTGTACATATATAAATCAGTTATCTTGATAAATTCTTTCATCATAAATATATATTAACATATTTTCTTCCTTTTTTGGGTTAAATATGTATATTAGACTCCATCCATCCATCCACCATCTAACTGTTTATCCAAATCACCATCTCAACGGGCCTAGAGGTCAACAATTCCCATTGAGGAGACCATTTCCTTTCCATTTATGAGTGCCTTCTGGATCAGGATCTTAAGAACTATCTACAGAACAAGGTCAAACTACAGCCTGCTTTCACTGAAGATTGAGAAAGGCAGAGTTAGCATGTTATTAAAACTCTCATTGATGTCCATTTGGCACTTCAGCAATCGCCCAGAAAGTCAAGTCTCTTTTCCGCATCTTTTCAGGCACTCAGCATTTACCCTTTCAATAGCCTTTGGCATATCCACCGTACGAAAGGACAAAGGGGTTTATCCACACTACTCTGCATAGACTGTGATGGCAGATGATGATTTATAAAATGGGAGAAGCACCGTGTCACCAGTTGGCAGTATAACCAAAAATGGTCTTTTTTCTTATTTAAGCCAGTCGGCTACTTATATGTAAATTCTGCTCTCCTTTTTATTTGTAAGAAATGATTTATTCTCCTGTCATACCAGCATGGCTCCTTCTCAAGCGATTTGACTATTTTGAACATACAGCTTAGTTAGTGAGCAAACTGCAAAATGAGTCTACTAAAAACCACTGAACTTTCACTGAAAATTAACAATCAAACTCAAAACTCAATGATAATAAATTTATTTGCAATGATCACAAATGCCAATGACAAAAGATGACATACGAAATGATAAACTGTCACTCTGGGTTGCAAAAAAATGCTTCTGTGCCCCTTCCTGCAACAGAATGCATGAATGCTACTTCCAACCGCATGTGAAACCTGTCACTCCTGAACCGTAATGTTATTGGTAGCTTCTCCTGTCTTGTCGAGATGTTTACCAAACAACATGTAGAGAAGCTTGGCTTGCAGGGGAGTCTATAATACTGCAAGTCTATCTGTCCAATCAACGTTGCCTAAGCAAAAACTATGTACGAAGCTCTCATAGGCTGTGTCCCAGTTCAAGGTCTGCACCCTTCAGGGGCTGCATTTGAAGGCCCAATGTGTCACAGCGGTGTGACAAGTTGGTCCCATTTCGAAGGCTCCTTCACATGGGGTCTAGGAATGTGTCCTTCTTTTCCACTCCATGAAGGGCGCACCCGATGGATCCATCCTGGTTCAGTCTATCCCAAGATTCATTGCATGGAGTTAACGTAGGTGTGTCCTGGCTAGGTGATAAAAGCAGCAATTTGTGATACAACTTAAGGGTATCAACAGTGGGTGACACAAATAGGAAATTATCTGCAGGCCAGACCATCCCACTTCATAACGCTTTAGGTTCGACCTAAGCTATGCCTTCGTAGACCACGTACTTCGAAGGATGGAGTGCTGAACTGGGACACAGCTATAGACTCTCAGTGAAGCACCACATCCAGGTGGGCTCAGAAAACATGTTGTCGAAGCATATTGACCAATAAGCTTTCTTCTATTCTCAATTTAGTAGAGTACAAGAATCTTCTACAGTATAGATTTCTGTTGAAGCATCATGTCAATGAGTGTCTATGAACTGTATTTATCCTGGCTTCAAAGGGAAAATGAACTATGGCTCAATTAGTCAGATAGATTACACTTTTAATTGCAAATAAAATGAATTTACGTTGATAAATTGACTAATTATATTCTTTTGGTAATTTTATGGGGGAAGCTTCCCGTGTAGTCTTAGAGCAATCGCTTACGATAGACAGGTATGACCCAAAGAACGCTATTTTTATATTTTTATTTACAGTAGGATATGTACAAATGAAATTACTTCACTTGCCGAAAATCTGCGTAGGATTGAACTTCACATGCTGACGCCGAGGTATAATTTCAAAATGCTGTCAAACAGAAAGAGGTCCCGCCACTTTGACAGTTTCTCCAATCATCATGCAGCAGCCCAGCATCCTGGTCCATTTACACCCAGAGATGCTGAGCTTCCCTGGAAATGACGTTTTGAAGTATTTGTCCAATGGATGTCTAGCTTTACTGCACTGAAAATAGAAGTGCCATTGAAGTCCAGTGAAACTGGGTTTTACTGGGTTGTGCTGCCAAGGGCATTTAATGAATCACAAAAAAGTCACGTTAGATGACCCGCGAGACATTATTGCTGATTCTGAATGAACTAGCCATGACGTTGAACATGCTCTTGCACGCTCTTTGTAATAGCAACGTAAATATAACAGTACATATTTGACAAAATTGTTTGTGACATTTTCAAGGAGGCTTCCCTTATAGTCTTAGAGCAGTTGCCACTGCTCCAGTTCAAACACTGCATCTCTGACTAGACCTAAATACTGAAACGATCCTGTCCAGCAAACCTCTACATCAGTATTTTATCCTCCTCGTTAGAGTCCCTGGAGTTTAATTTAGAAGAAGCTATTATTAATTTCCCCCTGCGAAGCACAGAACTGGTGCTCTGGCAACCTTAGACACAATGTCTGGGCCCCAGGTCTGGAGAAAGCTGAGCTTCTTGCTACCTTCTGTACCATTGCCCTCCGTCATGTGATACCAAGAACACCAACCCATACTCTCGAGTCTTGAAGAATTCAATACAACTTTTCAGGCTCCAGGTTGTGCTGAATGGATGACAAATGCAGCATCAGTTCCTGTAACTGATATTATATTTTATATACTAATCAGTAGAGCTAGCAGCTACTTCCTGGAACTTCCTCCTTATAAAGGTGGTATGAGAGCCTAGCTAGCTGAATAATGCTGTATTTAGTGTGGCCATTCATCTGTCCTCAGCTATTTAACCACTCATTTCCTCACATCTAGTTTGACATGACTGGTTAGAAAGCTAGACCTCATATAGCTCCTGAAGTAAGAGATCACAGCAAAATTTTCAGTTTCACTCATTTTTCAATTTATGAGCGCCTGTGTAAAATATACATTTTTTTGCAACTCCAGTCTGGCTCTTCCCTGGTTCTCAGTGATGAAGGGCTACTTCCTTGCTTTTTGGGTCTTCAGTCCTGCTTCTAGGAGCCTGTTATGAATTGTCCTAGCAGTGCACTTCACACCGCTTAATGTTTCCCACTCTTTTTGATGGCCACTTAAGATCATCCTCAGATTTATGAGGCACTGCCAGGTAAGTTGATGGTCAACTCTGGCATTTGAAAGATGCTTACAGTATGCCCACTACTTGGCTGTTTTTTGGTCATTGCCAGTGTCTCCTGCTGCACCTTGTTCTTGTGTGCTGCTGTCTTAGAAACTGTGAGCCTGGAACCAGCCCGCCTCGCAAGGTAGCCTTCTGCCAGCAGGGTCAGGAATAAATCAGGATTTAAAAATATAGAGTGGTCTCTTATTTTTTTTCCAGAGCTGTATGCACTATATGGACAAAACTACCTCTTAATCTTTGAATTTTCATTCAGACCCATTGCCACAGGTGTATAAAATCAAGTCATGAAGTGGTAGACCATGTAAAGTAACAGACCAGGGCCATCAAGTGCTGAGACGCATAGTGCGTAGAAGTCGCCAACCCTCTGTTGACTCAGTAATCGCAGAGTTTCAAACCACCTTTAGTATTAACCCCAGCACGAAAACTGTGGACTGGGAGCTTCATAGAATGGGCTTCCATGGCAGAGCATCTGCATGCAAGACTCACATCAACAACTGTAAGGCCAAGTGTCGGATGGAATGTTGTAAAGCATGCTGCCACTGGACTCTGGAGCAGTGAAAACGTGTTCTGTGGAGTGATGAATCAGACTTTGTCTGACAATCTGATAGATGAGACCGGGTTTGGCGGATGACAGGAGAACATTACCTGCTTCACTCCATGTGGCAACTATAAAGTTTGGTGGTGGAGGGACTATGGTACGGGGTAGTTTTTCAGGGGTTAGGCTAGGCCCCTGAATTCCAGTGAAGGCAACTCGTAATGCTTTAGCATACTACGATATTTTGGATTCTATGTTTGTGGCAACCAGATGGGAGAAGGCCCTATTCTGTTCCAGCATGACTATGCCCCAGTGCCCAAAGCAAGGTCCATAAAAACATAAGAGGTGAGTTTGGTATTTGAAAAATTTGACTGGCCTGCACAGAGCCCTGATCTCAACCACATCAAACACGTTGGGGATGAGCTTGAATGGAGATTCTGAGCCAAGTCTTCACATCCAACATCAGTACCTTACCCTACAAATGCTCTTCTGGATGAATGGGCAAAAATTTCACACACTTCAATGTCACGTAAATAGCCTTATAACTGCAAAGTGGGGACCAACTCTACATTGAAGCCTATAAATGTAGTTGTCATAAAAATTCTTGTTGGTGTAATGGCCAGGTGTCCTAGTACTTTTGTCAATATAAAGTATGTTATCCATGCAGTTGGTTCATTTTTGTTTAAACAAAATAACCTATCTTGAATAGTTTGTTCTTAAAGTAGATCGGAGTAAGCTCAGACACAAGCTACTATAACGACTGAATTGAAATCATAAGAATGAATGTTTTGTTGTATTTAGTGTAAGTTTAGCCAACACAATCAATAGTAACTATGAAAACATGAAACATGAATTGATGAAAATCAATGAATTTTCCCATTTTCCTCTTTTCATGTGCTACCAATAGCAATACAAGAACTGTAACAATTTATGGCACCGCCTATCAGCTATCTATGGAAATGCAGCCAAAGAAACAGGAAGACCAGGAAGTAAACGTAGACATCAGGGCTGTGTGGTTTACCATACTGAAGTAGGGTAAATTTGAGCTGAACCGGTCCTCGTGATTGTATATTTGTTATAGCTGCTGCTATCAGTTTTCTCTGATCTTTGTGACAGTTTATTTTCTAGTTCGTTCTTTTATGTTAGATAGCGATGTTTACTACTGAGTAGCAGCAAGCAAGTTTCTATCTTGCTTATTTATCTTTCAAAATGTGCACCATCCATTTTAATGTTTATATCTCATGATTGAGCAAGACAGGAAAATCAAACCCTTGTGAGTGTCATGTTTCAGCATATCAAACAAGGAAAGAATCTTTCCGATTCCAATTTTTTTGGAAGTTTGCTGCTTGCAAATGAAAGATGAAAAGATGACGTTGTTTAAGTTTAAAAGCTAAAACATGTATTAATATTCTATTGTAATTCTGGCACAATAGTATATTTTGTAAGCTTTTTTATTTCTTTTAAAATGGATATAAAAGTATAAGTACACAAAACACCTAAAGATTATATTAAATGAAAATAAAGTCAGTGTCTCAGTGGCATATCAAGGTTTTGTATCTACAACAGTCTGATTTTATTTAATTGCTCTGGATCGAGAGACGGATGACTTGTATTTTTTAATTTGTGCAAATCAGCCCGTATTCCTATAGGAGCGCAGCAAACAGCTGGCGTTCCTCCGGAGCGATGAAGTAGAGAAATCTTCCTGTTTTGAAGCTTTAGATGCTGCCTCGGATTCTGTCTGCGACATCATTAATCACTCCTCAACCTGTACAGAGTTTTTCTTCCTGTTTCATTAGCAATTCTGTCTCAGTCCACCTCCTTCATAACATCTGCTTTAACCATCCATATGCTTCTCCTCTCCTATGTAGTAGTCATAAATAAATCTGTAATAATTTTATTGATGGGATCTGCCATCTCTTCAGCTTCCTTTGCTTTCATATAGGAAATTATTGTAGTAGTGCATATTCCAAACCAGCATGACCTGTCACTTAAATCTTTAATAAGAGTTCTTATGTCTGTGAATCCTCCACAAGGCAGGCCTAAATTCTGCCAACAATGGATACAGCTTGTCAGTCCCATCAAAGACCTTCTCCAAATAGCCAGGTTCAATCCCTGCCGTTCAACTCCAAGCCACAGAAAATATGTAAGAGTTTTCACCAAGCAGCCATACATGCAACAGCATACAGACCCACTCACATGATTGAAAGCATATATCTATTTAACAGAACACTGGCAAAATTGGGCAGCTGGCAATATTGTTATAGATATATTGTTTCTGACATTATGTCAAAAACATCACATTTCATGTAGCAATACTATCTGAAAGAATGACAGTCATCAACCATGGGCTGCAGACTCTGGGACATCTTGTTGAAAATCAGGGCTCATTACTTTATAAGGTAGCCTGCAATTTCAGGGCTCAGCAAATCAACTTGTCTCACAAGACAGAGTGATTTAACACAATCCAGCAATTAAAGCTTATGGAAAGACTGCAATGAAAACACAGAAATGTGACCTTTATGGCTGCTAACTAATGAAGCATAGAAAAATCAAGGATGTTTTCTAGTAGTTTCTTGATTTTAATTAAACAAGAATCATGTGAATTTACAAAATCTAGCTATTCTCTTACATGATGTTGGTTGCCATATTGAAGAGGAACCAGAGTGCTGGAAAGTGAAAATACTTGCCGGTTTTGACAGTAAATGGCAATAGTACTGAATATGTTTGTATGTGCCAGAACTGTACAGTATTTAAATACTATGGAATCAATCAGAATTAACGTGAAAATGCGATGAAGATGAATATCAGCCTCATTAAGCCTATTTTGGGGTGTTTATTTGTTCATTGAATAAGCAGGCAGTCTGTAAAGGAAAATACCCTGTGTCCAGTTTATTGGGTACCTCTGTGTTAATAACATAAATAACATAAACAGCCTGCTTCTACAACATGTGGGTGCAACTTTATACGTAAGTCATACAGTGAAGATCAAGATGTTCACTTAGTGTTCAGCTAAGCATTAGAACAGCAGCCTCAGCTAAGCGATTGTGAACATTGTGTGACTTTTCATGCAGATGTGGTGGTTTTAGTGTTTCACAAATCACCACCCTCCTGGGATTCTCATATGCTTCCGTGTCTGGAGTTTACAGAAAATCCTGCGATAAACATCCAGTCAGTCAGCGGTCTGTTGCCAAAAGCTCCTAAGAAATGGGCAGATTTGTTAAAGTTAACAGGAAGGCCTCTAGTGCAAAAATAATAATTAATATAAATGAGTTAATAATTTTAGAAGGTATTGATTAGGCAACCATGGTTTGCTAATGGCTGAGTCCTCATATATATGGGTATATTGGATGGTTACTGCAAATGCAGGGGTGACTTCAGGAGACGTTTCGAAATGGCTAAGCTAACATATTTTAACATGATTTTATAGACTGCCTAAGACTTTTGCACAGTATTATGTACACACCCACCGAGCAAGTAAATATGGTTGAAGATTACCAAATAAATGTTTTCCTTTTTTGCATATAAAATACTGTAGGTACTCACTTATTACTTTTTTAGGTGCTAAAATTTATTTTCCTCCATACATAGGTGCACACATACATACATTCATTTATAATTTTATTTTCCAGTGTGACTGTAGCCATGGAAACAACTGTAACTTAATGAGGACAGGCTGCAAATCAGCCCCCATGTATACAGTGAACGCACAGTGTGCAAATGTTTTTGGATGGAAGAAACATTACATATTCCATATCATTTATTCTGAATCTTTATAGGTCACAGAGTGCAAAGAAAGTGCCTGGAATAAATGTTACCTAGAGGAAACGGGAAATCTACTGGAGTAGTCTTTACTTGGCTGAAAGGAAATTTGGAGGATGGCTTTATGTACACTATTAAGGGCTTTTCTGAATTTTACCACCCTTAGTAAGACTAATTAAGCAGAATTGATCATGGATGTACTGTAGATTGTCATATAGCGAGGCTCACATGACATTTATACCACTTAAAGACAGTTCATTTGACATCAATGAGTTTTTCATCTTTTGCCTTTAGATTAGAGACTTTTTGTAACAATAGGTCATTCATCCACTGATAACCATTTGCTTGAAAGGCTTGGGATTCTGTCTTTTCTGAACATCCTAAAGAATGTACTTATTTGTACATGTATCGCCTACTATTTTTTTGCTGCTTTACTTATAGTGCTTTTTAACGAAACATGACTATAATGCATAGACAGTTTGTTGGCTGTTGTAACACACATGGCAATCTACAATAGAGAGGAAAAAAATCTTATGGCACTAAAATGGATAGAATGCATTCAGCTCTGTCTTACAGTAACTAAACGTGGTGTGTTAGGCATATCGTTACTTATTAGTGTTAATTGTTTTTTCAATTTGCACATGAGAAATTGAGAAAGCTGATATGAATAGTTTTTGTCAAAAATTCCATTTCAAGATTCACTAAGGTGGGCAAACAATTGGTGTTTAATGCTAACAGCTTAGAACTTGTACTAAAGTAGTAAACCTCTTAAAAGTAAAAAGAGTTAAATCCTGATCTGCACAAAATTGGAAGTCTTAAACACCACACTAATAACTTATGACCCTGGTACTGAAGCTGCTTGAATCTTGGAAATTGACTTCTAAAAATTGTTGGGCCGCGCTTAAATTCTTTGTCAGTTTGTGGGTACTTTCAATAAAGCATATTATAATTCTAATCATAAACTGATCATGCAAGAGCAAGACCTCTGCGAAAGGTTTCACCTTGAGTCTCTCAAGATAGAGTTATATTTTCCACATAACGCTAAAGCCAGAAAACTAAAACTAAATTTTCATGTTTGTCATTTGAATTAAAAAGAAATTCTGCCCTACAGACAGAGAAGAAAGATATTTGCACAGTTTGTACACCTTGATGACAATCTTTCATATTTTCTTGGAAGCAGGAAATAATCTAAATATATGCATCTAGCGTTCGGATGTCTCTCTAAAATGCATATAATCATATATAATTTGTTATTTGTCTGCCTAATATGTGAACCCTATATAGTGATTATTTCAGGTCATGTACATCTGGGAGACTTTTTTACAGGTTCCCAATTATTTGCACATTCACACTGTAAGATTTACATCTCATGAGGCATTGAGGAGATCCACGTGATATGTAGGATGGAACAAGGAGTTTATTAACAGCCTCAACAATACAGTGAGCTGGCTGAGCAGAGAAAAAAATCCAAGACAGCTGTTTCAGGTCTAAAAAAAGATGGCCCAACAGGAAAGCTAGGAGAGCCTGAACACAGCTTCTGGTTTCACTTGCACTTCCACAAGAAAATAATTTTTAAAAGGTAACACTTAGAGCAGTCATCATACTGCATTATAATGCATTCATAAATTATAAACATGGCTATAACTATTTATAAAAAGGCATAGTAAATTATAGCCATGTTTATTATACATTATGAATGCTCTATGAAGCTGTCATCTATAATGCACTATAGATACTTCATAATGCATTATAATGGTCAATATAAGCCATTATGAAGGTATCTCTAATGCATTATACATGAGTGCTTTAAGTGTTACCAAAAATATTAATAAATGATCGCATGTTCCTGGAGGGAGTTGAGCCCTCAACTTGCCTTCCCTCATAATGCCCATATCCTCATACACACCTCACACCATTTGATGGACCATTTAATAGATTAGCATGTTATTAGAAAGTAAATGGTTTCACATTTAGGTTTAACAAGGAATTCCTACACTTCATTTAAACCTTTATACTGTACTAGATTCACAATCTTAGAAATGTGCTGATGTGATTTCTTTGGAGAGTTTGTCCCCCAGTCTTTTCTGTGTTTTTATTAATCTAAATGTCTCTTCTAAAAGCACAATGCATAGGATATGTATATGGATTGTGTATATGAGCATATGGTGTTCTTTAGTTAGATTGTGTCAGATTTAAAGCAACACTGCTCATTGGATGGTTGTGTGATGGCAAGTGCTACGCGTTTTGTTAACCTCCTTGTCTATTACACAGTTGTAATGGCTACCGTTAAGACCGGTGTGGGACAGTGTGTGGCTTAGCATGTTATGATGTTGTGCCTGTGATCAGAAGGTCACCATTTAAAATAGTGTGTCCGGCTGAATGGTTTCACCACTGGGCCTCTTAGAAAGGCCCTTAACCCCCGCAGTTGCCCCAGGGAATGTATGACCCTGTGGTGTAATATTGCTTTGGGTAAAAATGTGTTTCAAGTTCATCAGCATTAAAAAAATCCACTTATTATGAAAGACAAACAGTTTAGGGGGTGTATGATGGTCATCCAGAATTTTGAGTCTGATACAAATTGCACACCCGGCCCCAGATGTTACAGGACCTTGTGTCTTGTTCTAAACACAGTTCCAATTAGTTGATAAAGCACGGATATTGACAATAATTACATTCTGATTGACAACCCATTTCCTCTAGGGGCATGTTCGATCTGAAAATTGCGTGCAACGTTTTGTTACAGTTTATCGGCTGAACAACATGTTTCCTGGAAATGTTGTGCAGAAGATTTTAAGGCACGTTTTCTCTCATTTGGTGTGTCAGAGATGTTACCAGTGGCGTGTATATAATCCCGGCCAGGTTAAAAAGGCAGAGTGCATACAATGGATAGTAGCCATAATTGCAGTGCTTGAATAACACAACAGGGTGTTCAACACACCACTCTTTCCGTTCAGATACTGTAAACATTTTGCAACGTTTTGTGGGGCTGGACGTAGCCAGCGTGTAGTGCTGGAGTAATAAGTGTAACTGCAGAATTCGCGTAAGTTGTTAACTGTTGCGTGAAAGAGAGAGATAGGCACAGGTAAGAGAGAATCAATTCTGCTTTCCTTATTTGTTTTTCTCTTTTTTGTGTGTGTTTGTTCATAATGACCTTTTTCATAGTGCTATTTCCTTGTATGATTTTTATTGTATCATGGGTGTAACTTTGGGGGTTGATCACTGGAGGGGGGGGGTTACAATCCCCTCATCCCCCCACAATTTATGCCCATGTATTGTATACTGTATACATATAATGGTAACTGGCCTATGCTTCTGTATACACAGTGCTAAAAACAGCATTTATGTATTCAAAAAACAATAAAACTAAATGTAGTCAGCTGCCATTTTATCCTGTACCTCATATTTTACAGCTTTGACTGCTTACAATAATGTAATTCAGTGGTACTGAATTAGTTTTGAGAAGGTCAGTTAATTACAGTTAGCTGTAATAGACAGTGTTAAGCCTATGTTACAAATAAGGTTCAAATATACAGAGCTGTTGGCTAAAGCTTGTCCTCTGACCTGTCTCCTGTCCCCAGGACATTCACATGCTTTCCCTGTTTCACACTTACCTTTTGCCAGTTGATGGACTGCCTGTAACAATGCTCTGTGTAATAACGCCGCAATATGTAATAACTTAAGCAAATATAACGAATTTTCATCAAATAATGCAGCATTACGATGTAATGCATTGTAACACACCGTGTGACAACACATTATGCAATAACATTGCATTATGTAATAACACTTCATTATAACATTTTGTTATTACATAATGCGTTATTACACGGTGTATACAACGCATTATGTAATAACACCACATTATATGATGAAATTTGTTTGATTTTGTCGAGTTATTACAGAATGTGGCGTTACTATGTAATGCATTGTTACACTGCCAGTTAAGATATTAGCACTTAGGTAAAGTTGGCAAGTAAAAGACAGCACTCTTTCACATCAAACTCCTTTATTACCACTGTGGGACTTTGTGTGTGTATATACAATATATAGGACTCTTACCTCCTGCCTACTATCCGCCAAGGGGCTATATAAACGCATATGAATTTTTCACTAACTAGTGCAGCTTAATTCCAGAAGAACCCCAGGGTACCATGCACTGTAAGATGAAGTATGCTCACACGCTGTCCTAAATAGTGCATTGGCTGTGAACTATGTTCATTTTGTTTTAAAATATGTAGGAAATTTGATTTCATATTACAGCCTGAAAAAACGTATTCATTAAGATGTTCACATATAAGCAGTAATGCGTTTAAAGGTGATGACTCCACCAACATGGCTTTGTAAAAAAAAACCGTGAGCCTGTCCTCAGGGCTTGGACACATACTAAGGGCAAATTAATGCCACCAGTTCATTCAAAGACTCCTGGCTCTAGGAGGAAAAATGCTCGAACAGCTATAGCACTGGCTTTAATAAGGCTTGCAATATTTAGCAATAGCATTAAGCAATTTTCCCAGAATGGTTAGCTACACTGAGCTATGTGTTACCAAATTCCAATTTCTATTCTGAAATCAAGTTAACTAATTCACCCTTAAAATAATAAGACTTTACTTGGGGCACAAATAATGTATTATTATGCTATTACTTATGTGCGCTATTAATTAACCACAAACTTTAATCTTACATACTGATCTCATGTTAATTCCTCATTAATGAATTGCGACAGATGTTTTATCCAGAGCAGTTAATATACTTCTCCTTATTCTAGTTCTGTAAACCTTTCTAACTACTGAAGGAACAAGTCATAAATAACACAAGTGAAATACTGATCTCAAATTTGTTCATCATTCATGAATCATGATGCATCTTTTATATCAAGCAGTTACTATATTTGTTACTATATCTGTTAATTCTGTAAATCCTTGTGAAATACTGAAGGAACTACTCAAGGAACAACTAATGAATAACACAAGTGAAATACTGATCTCATGTTATTCATTAATGAATTGTGACATCTTATCTCAAGTACCCACTATATTTATTTAGGATTTGTTCATGATTTGTACTTCAGTAATGAGTTATTACTAAGTATTTGTGCCCCGTCAAGTAAAGTGCTACCAAAATAACTAAAACCATTGATACATACAAGTCGTATCTAAACAGGCACATTTGAAAATGCGTTTGATTTACTGGGTCCCATGTACAAAGGAAGAGGGCAGACATGGCTTCATTAGACAAACAAACCCCAGCTGTGAATCCTGGCAGGGGACTATCCTGATTTTTGGATGCATCCTGAATCTGGCACTGCTTTGTAATCTCACAACCCGAATGGCTTTACCATTATTGAGGAAACGATGTTTTGTGGATCAGCAAGTTCCACAAGAGAATGGCGGAGTGTCCATTCGATAGCTGAAGCTTAGCAGAAAATGGGTCATGAAGCACAACACTCCTAAAGACACACTTATACTAGATACTAGAGAACAAGTGATACAAGTAAGCATTTTGGAATAGCAAAGTCCTGATCTTAAACCTAACGGGACGCTTTGGCAGAACCTGCTGTGAAAGGTTCATGCAGTCTTTTTTTCTGAAGAAGAAGAAGTAGAAGAAGAATGAGGCAAAATGCCCCCAAATAATGTTTCGTATTGATCAAGCAGAGGGCATATTTGGAGAATTATCTGATGCTGAAAGAGGTGCATTAGGTAGTGGGTAGACTGCTGGTCAATAAATATTTTGCTACCTTATTTGGAAGTGATGTGAAGTGAGGCCGGGAGGTGGATGAATGACACTTTCTGTCTGCATTATGAAAAGAAACCTGCAGTTTTGTGAAATTAATGGTGCTTGTCAATTACAGTATATCAAAGCTTATCTGTTTCTCCTGAGGAAAAAGGCTTATTTTAATTGCCTTTGCCTACGTCACACAATGGACTCGGAGGGCTGGATTAAAACTCACTTAAGTTACAAAAATTACCCAGAACAACAAACATATATTTTGTTTAATTTCAAATACACAGCATTTCATATTTAATTGTTTTTCCATAGGTCTTACAGCAACAACATCCTGGGTTTCTCACCAGATCTGGGTTTATTTTAATCTAAACAAATGCAGAATATGCAAAAATAACCATAATCAAACCCCAACATTTACACACACTTCCTCTTCAAGCATAAGATTTCCTTCTCAAGCACAATTATGGTGAATGGTTCAGGACCCTAACGTCTGGGAGACACCACCCCCTTGCCAGACCGTTTTGTTCAGCATCTGCTGGGGGCTCAGTGGTCATTATCTGTCCTTGTTCTTTTTTCCCTTGTGTCCCCATAAATGTCACAGTTGCAGAGTCAGTTTTTCCCAACTGTAGATCATCTCTTCAGGCTTCTGCTCACTCACACTTTCACATCCGCCTTGCACTTCAGCAGCAATGTTGCTGTAAACGTAGACGGTTTGGATTTCTCCCTTCCTCTCCCACTATCCTTTCCTACATGGATCTACAGAAAATTGGGGGTTTTGTCCAAAAGAAAACAACAATGCACTGCACAGTCATTGGGACAAAATGTCTTCCATATGTATATATGTGAGGTGATGCACTGATGATGGATGTGAAGGCCTGGCTCACAATCTCTGTTCTGGTTCATCCCAAAGGGGTTTGATGGGGTTGAGGTCAGGGGTCTGTACAGGCCAATCAAGTTCTTCCACACCAAACTCATCCAACCATGTCTTTCTGGACCTTGCTTTGTGCACTGGAGCACAGTCATGCTGGAACAGAAAAGGGCTTTCCCCAAACTGCTCCTACAGAGTTGGAAGTGTAGATATGTCCAAAATGTCTTGGATGCTGAAGCATTAAGAGTTCCCCTCACTGGAACTAAGGGGCCAAGCCCAACCGCTGAAAAAGAACCCCATACCATTATCCCTCCTCCACCAAACTGTACAGTTGGCACAATGCAGTCAGACAGGTAACGTTTTCCTGGCATCTGCCAAACCCAGACTCATCCATCTGACTGCCAGATAGAAAGCGTGATTCATCACTCCACAGAATATGTTTCTACTGCTCCAGAGTCCAGTGGCAGCCTGCTTTACACCACTCCATCCGACGCTTGGCATTGGGCTTGGTGATGTGAGGCTTGCATGCAGCTGCTCAGCCATAGAAGCCCATTCCATGAAGCTCCCAGCTCACAGGAAAGGAATTTTGGAATTCTGCTGTTACTGAGACAGCAGAACATTGTCAACTTTTATGTATTATGTGCCTCAGCACTTGACGACTCCGCTCTGTTACTTTACATGGTCTGTCACTTCATGGCTGATTTTCTGTTGCACCTAGACGCTTCCACTTTGCAATAATACCACTTACAGTTGACCGTGGAATATCTAGCAGGGACGAAATTTCACAAACTAACTGCAAAGATGGCATCCTATGACAGTACTACGCTTCAATTCACTGAGCTCTTCAAAATGAACCATTCTTTCACAAATGTTTGTAAACCTGACTGCATGGCTAGGTGCCTAATTTTATACATCTGTGGTAAAGGGTCTGAATGAAACACCCAAAATCAATGATTAACAAGTGTGTGCCTATACATTTTTGTACACACGCACACACACACACACACACACACATCCATCCATTATCCAAGCCGCTTATCCTACTGGGTCGCGGGGGGTCCGGAGCCTATCCCGGAAGCAACGGGCACG
>JAODJU010000095.1:25690716-25753885 GCA_026776725.1 Gnathonemus echidnorhynchus | reverse complement strand
GTGTGTATATTATATTATATTATATATATATATATATATATATATATATAATATATATATATACACACACACACACACACACACACACACACACACATATACAAATATGCACGAAGGTTTAATTCCATGTATAGTATTGAGGATCTGGTTGATTTAGTGTGGCAACCCAGGTTCTTTAACAATGGTTTTTGGAATTTGTCTGTGGCTCCATTGTTTCCCACACATCTAGGACATACTGCAGTTCATTAGTCTCTAAATTACTTCTCTCCTTTTTAAAAAAAAAAAAAAAAAAAAAAACATACTCTGATACTGAATACAACTGCAGTAAGTAAAATAATTTCTGCTGCAAGTTCAGTAGACCTTTGAATGCAATTTATTGGCTCCTAACATATCTGACATTGCCCATTTAATATACCATATTTTGCAAGAATGAGTGAAATTATTTGATGAGTAATTGAACATCCATCTGACTCCAGTAAGGCATGACTTGGACATTAAAGCTCAGGATTAGATTTAGTACACCCTACCTTAAGCTGTGGTCCATCCCACTTTACCCCGATTTATGAATCATAGGTTGCAGAATCCCACAGACATCATCTACATACTTGATTCCCATCCCTGCCAACCCAAAAAAAAGTTATTATATAAAGCATGGGTGCACTACATCAATACGAAATAAAATAGAAAGTGGTAATAAATCCATGTCCTGCTTATTGGTTGTAAGGGTGAATATTTGGTAAATGCAGGTGGGTGAATGACATGCGTATTTTTTGTGTCCATTGTGTTAAATGCTTAAATACATAACATTTTTCAATACATTCAAATGATAGTTTTGACATTATCAGGAAAACCAGGTGGTGCAACCATCCGAACCAATGAGCCAAGTAAGAAAACTATTAAAATTAGTGTTTAAGTAATTTTAAATGCTAGGTATAATTAAGTTGGAAACGCTGTGTTTTTAAAACCATTAAGGTGACTGAAAAAACATCTGTCTGCAAACAATTTTACAGTTATTCAAATGTCAGGCAGCACAACCAGGAAAAGGGGATTTTTATTTAAGTCATTTTAGAAAACTATATACCTGGATATTTCATCATAGGCAACACCAATTGATCTCCAAGGTGCCGTGCAAAAAGTTAGACCTAGGAGATCTAACACAGATATTGATAAAAATTACCATTTTCAACTCATGTTTAGGTTCACACAGTTTCCATGTCTGGTAGTACAACCCATAGAAAGTCATGAAAATATTGTAATATGCTAAATTGCATGAATAAACTTCATAATGGCAAGGACAAATGTTTGCATGTGTCCAAGCAGATGTCTGTTTAATTTTAAATGCTCTTGAAAAGGCAGGTGGTGAAACCACAATTAATACTACTATAATACTACTACTAATCATAAATGTGAAAAAAAACTAATAGGAATGAACAATGTCTGGTCCATTGCAGACAATTAAATGGAAACTTCATGAAGGTTTTTGTTTGGGGGGGGGTGTTTCAAGATGTATTTCTTTGGTTACGCCACCTGAGATTTTTCATTTTGTGAAAATCTTATTTGTCATTCACCCAGCTGCAGAAATGCAAAAGTAATGATCAGTCCAAGTAAAATAAACAGGCTGCCGGCTGTGACCAAAAAATGGAGTTGGATCCTTTTTAAAAAGAGCACATAAAGGTTTTAATGACTCCAAAAGCCTGGCGTGACAGAGCAGGGTATTCAGACGGTCAGCTTGCTGTGTAATAGTTTATACAGAGTGTTGAATAAGCACTTTCAATGTTATTACTCTCCAAAGGGGGTGCAGAACATGAATGTTCTGAAACTAATACAATGCCAAATTGTCTGAAACACTCCGTTGTAAAGGCACACGCTACATTTTAGTTTTAAGAGAGGGTACATGAGAGCAGGGCATGCTTTGATTTGGGGGGTGTGTGTGAGATGTGGGTTTGAATGCCTGAAAATTGTCCCCCCATAATATAATCCTTAATTTTGTGTAAAACCTGGATGCAATCAAAGGAATAACATGCCAAAATCTTTTTTGTTTGGTTACTTACGGTTAAGGTTAGGGCTGGGCAAGCATATGGGGTGTTATATTTAGGATTAGAGTTCTGCCCATTGAAACGAATGAAGATTCCCCACAATGATAGGAATACATCAACTGTGTATGTTTGTCAGGTATACATTACATTGTGGGGACCAAATGTCCCCACAATGTGATAAATACCTGTTATTTTGATGTTCTGGGGACCATTTTGTTTTCGGTCTCCCACAAGGGGGAAATTCATTTTTATAAAAATCTGTGACTGCAATAAAAAAAAAAAAAAGCAAAACTTGTATTTTGTTTGGTTACTTATGGTTTAGGTTAGGCCTGGGTAGGGGTTAAGGTTGTCATTGTTGGGATTGGGGTTTTGCCCATAGAAAGGCATGTAGTCTCCACAAAGGTAAAGATATCTAATCAATCTATCTCCCAAGCTTTGTTTGCCCCGTTGACGTCAGTGATCAAAAAAAAGTCTCAGCCGTTTGGCACATGAGCACACATTGGGCAGTTTATTAGGTACACCTGCTTGCCAATGCAAATGACCGGCTCAGACAGCATACAGACAGGGTTCAGTTACTGCTAGAGTAAGCATTATAATGGATGAGATATGTGATCTAAGTGATTTTGAGTGTGGTGTTATTGTTGGTGCTAAACATGGTGGTTCCAGCATCTCTGAAACAGTCACCCTCCTGGGATTTTCACACAGTACAGTACCAAGAGTTTACAGAAAATGGTGTGAAAGACAAAAAACATCCAGTTAGGGGCATTTCTGTAGCTAAAAATGCATCACAACCATATCATAGGAAAATAACAAGACTTGAGCTACCTGAAGGACCACAAGTGCAGAAATGACAGCACAGTGATGTGAGGAATGGCTTCTCTGGACACACAACTAGTCTGCCTGAGAAGGGGTTCTGTAGGCAAAGTTGGGTTCAACTCGGTAGTAACTGAAAGTTCCAAGAGAAAGTGGCCAGTATGTGCATTTAATAAATCCAGATTGTCTGGGGGGAAAAAGCATTGAATGACACAAACTAATTTAACTTAATTTTACCAATGCAATTATCACGGATGAAGATGAGAATAGTAACGGCTATCTTTGCAGCTCAAAACTGCTGTTTGTGAAATATTTAAGGTCACTCCTGGAAAGTGTGCCCTTCTCACCTTGGAATTATGAGGTTGAACAAAGTATAACTGACTTAATGCCTTTGTTTACTCACTTGGTATTTCTTTTACCAAGTCTATAAATGATGATGTACTTTAAGTGGTTTGTGCATTTAGCTTTTACACTTTTCAGTCGTTCATTTACATGCAGGTGTACTTAGACACTCTCTTGTAGATGCAGCATCTCTCCTTTCAGTTTTAGTCATTGACTTGAACATTATATGGTAGGTTTGCTTAATTTTAGATATAGGTACTAATAAGCCAAATTTGCTGTAATGCATGCTGCTTAGGGTGGGTGCACACATGGGGTGAAACATTTGACAAAAGAAGAAAAAGGCAGAGAATATTTATCTTTATTGCCCTTAAGTACTGTACAGTGACAAATGTATTATAGCTCTGCCTGATCTTGTGTGTAACATCCTACTCATTTTATATTCCATGTAAAGACAGAAAGAGAGATGTCAGTAAAGTTGGATGCCATTGTCTAGGTAATTGTCAAGCATCCCAAGGAGGACTGGTGGAGTATGGTCCTTAAAGACATTAGCAAGGAGTCAGGGGAGACCACTGAACAATAAAAACCAAGCCATGATACCAAGAGTCTGATGTTCAAAGGAAGGAATGGGGAGAAGGAACATTTCACTTAGAAGGTGTGACACGGCTGCCCCCTGTCTCTCTGTGTGAATGGGTCAGTGAGGTGGGGGTGGAAAGGAAGCTTTCTGGGGAGTAATGTCTGGTAGAGTCCAGGTGTCTGTCAGAAGGAGGATCTGCATGGAGTGGGAGGGGTGGATACTGGCAGGCAGAACCAAATTACCTGTTAAGCATCTGGATCATGTAGTAATGTTCTGTAATTTTCAGAGCAGTCATTTAGAGGTCATCATGAATGTACCTCCTGTATTCTCAAAGTCATTCAGTGTTGTTACCCTATGATACAGTACTGTATATCATAGGTGTACATTCTATACTCACCTCAAGATATTTCCCTAGTGTACAAACACGGTTCATTCCAGGAAGTACTTTTAACTAGCATATAAAATGACTAGGGAAGTGTACTAGTATGTTAAGGGATGTCAATTGCTTTGTTCCAAAAAGTGATACAACCCACGTGAAACAGAAATGTCGTCTTACCAAAAAAGCTTTGCCTAAAAACAGTGGAATTCACCAGAATCCCATGAAAGCATTATTTATTCAAATTTTTACATTGCATATGGAATATAGTGTTTATTAATTGACACAGTACACAAAAACATGAACCAAAAAAATTCAGTTTTTGACTAAGAAATACATTTAAAAATACTTTGCTTTATAATCAGAAAGCCAGCACTAATACAATATGAATTTTAAGACCTTGTTTTTTATGTGACCAAAATTACTGCTTCCTTTCAGTTGTGAGGCCTATTATATCTATAAAAATAACATAACACCCCGTCGAGGATTGCCAGGATCCCTGCTGTGGCTTATGCAAACACACCCCTGCTTTCTGGTAAAATTGTCTTTCACATTTAGTTCCTTTGCAGTAAACAGTATGATATATATTCTTCCATGTAGTTATTGCTTCTTGTTTTAAAAACTGTTGATGCACACTGATTTTCTAATAAGATATGGAGGTTGGCTCTTCCTGGTGGAAAAGCCTTCTTATGGTGTGCTTTGGCTCATTGGATGTGTATGCTGAAATGGTTTTGTTCCAAAAACCTACAATAGGACAATTTCTGGAAAAAGAACACGTTGACGGAGCTGTTATGATGTTTTCTTATTGAATTATGTGGAAAAAGGTAATAGTACAGTATGTTAGCAAAGAAAGTTGTTAAAAGAATGGTTTATGTTTAAACATTTTTACAAGGGCTGGGTGTTTCATTAAATTGAACCAAAAATGAATAGTCACCAAATCCTTGATTTGAAAGAAGAATCTGACCTTTTCTGATAAAATGCTGTATTTCTCCCCCTGAGTCCCTTTTGTTGGCATATTCCAAATGGTTTTTGAGTTTATTCTGTCAAAATGTGGTCCTTCATTTCACACTTAAGATGGTTAGTAGTCATTTTGCACAATACATATCTCACAATACAAGTGCCAGTTGGAAGTGCTTGTTTTATGGCGATTTGGCCTATATTTCAGCAGGCAACAAGAAAATTGCAAACCCTTTTTAGGGCACTTGGAGTCTAGTCACGTTAAGTGCAAGTTCAGAAAACTCTCAATTACAAACACACAATGAAATTCTAGGACTTGGTAGAAACCTGCTCTGCCAGGAGAGAGAGTAAAGGACTGCATGGCAGAATACTGATGTGGGTGAAGCCAGGACATGCTTGCATGGAAGAACAGGGGATCTTCTTATGGCTTAAGAAAGGTCCTGACTGTACTGATGTCAATTGAGCTGTGACCAAACACCTTTCCGGGCTGCATCAGTGAATGTGACATGTGCTTTGAACTAAAGTGAGAGCTAGAAAACAACTTGTACAAGAACTGTGTATATAATACTGCACTATGTTAACCTCTCTATTGTGTGACTGGCTGATTTTCATCACTTTTTTTGTGCTGAGTTCAGAACTCACACAAGAGTTTTACATGAATAAGTAGATACCTGTTTTTCTTTAAACCAACATGTACTTTTCCTTTCAGCACAGTTGAATTTTGCTAAAGCCAAATGCAGACATAGAATTAACACAGAAAGACGCATAATAGAACCCTTATTCATTATGAAAGTGGATAATTATAAAGTAACTTTTATGAAAAGTTAAATCACACAATATTGCAGTAAGTCTGATCTCTGTGATGACTCACTATAAGAAAAAGGTCACAGTAATATTTGTATAATATCAGGCAGTCAAAAATGTATTTTTAATATATTATCTATGTTCGTAGAATTAGTAGTAATAATACTGATAACAGTACATACCCAAATCAAAATCAAATTCTTGGGACAGAAATATTGAGCCTGGAAGGAAGACAGGAATCCCCCAATGAGAAAATCCAATTAAATATTCTGCAGTGATTTATGAGATACACAGTGGCTGCATATTCTCCAAATATTTCTTTTGAAATTGGCTTTTTAAAAATATTTTCTAGATCATCCCTGACAGCCAAGATAATTGCTTGTTCTTATTCCTTTTCCTCCTTCTTCCAGATTGTGGTGACATAAATAATAATAATAAAAATAATAAAGCTCTTGCATGCATGTTTATATAAGTGGATAACTGTTGTTCTTAACGTATTTCTTAGACTACAGAAAATAAACCTTTTTACAGGCACAATCTCAAGAAGCATATTTCATATTCTTGCAATTTGCTGTTTAGTCTTTCAGTTCGGGTTACATTTCCACTTTTCAGTTCGGGTTACATTTCCACTTTTCCTTGCCCTTTAAGTTTGTAGGACAAATATTTAAAACTGTGCCAAATAACTGTACTTGAATGTGTTTTACATACAAATACAGATGCATTCAGATGTGTATTTGGATACCAGAACTTCCTGAGAATTAGTTTATGAAGCTCACGAATGCAGGTGCATGTATCCCTCCCTCATGCTTTTTTGTAATAGCAGGTGTGTATATCGGGAATGATATTAAGTTATAATTTAATATAATTAATATTAACTTTTTTTTCGGTTCTGTTCTGATTCCGATACACATCTGCCGATAGTGATTCAAGAGCTCTTTTTACTTTTTAAACATAATAAATGTGAATATATAATATTCATATTTACATATTAATATTTTTAAAACTAGTAAATACAAATACTTGCCAAAATAAGCTTAAATTGGCTACTCGTAACATAGCTATATAATGCAGTGTTACACCTCATTAGTACATCTTGTTTTACCCGTTTATGAGGCATTTGCAGTTCAATATGAATATCTTCCAAGAAAGTAGCCTATATGCAAGTGGTGAATGCTTAAAATGCCCCACAATTTTTTTCCCACTGGCAACAGTGTCACTTCATTGCGATTTCAACCCCTCATATAACAAAAGCTGTAGCGAGTGCGCAAAACAGTTCAAGCCAGTGACTCCGAAATCATCCATTGCTCTTTTTCGTATTACTCGCTTTGTCTCGCACAATTGCGTGCGCTTTGTTAATTGAGCTGGGGGTATTCCATGAAAGTAGCTAAAGAGAACCAGACTTTCCCGAAAAAGTCAGACTCAAACTAGTGCCATCTCTAAACTAAGCCTCATGTCATTCCACTAACGCAGTTGAGCTTTAATTAATCAAGGCTCATACAATACAGACTTGCATAGTTTCACTTATTGTGCACACCCAAGATATTTAAGAAGTCCGAAATGAATGGATGAACGATAGATCGATCAAATCAGTCAGAAAGCGTGTAAAACGAGAGTGGTGTTTTTTTCTGCTGCAGAACAAACACTGCTGATGGAGCTGTATGAAAAATACAAAGATGTAATCGCCAGGGTATTGGCTTGGCAAAGAATTGCATACTGACAAAATGCGTAACTTATGTAAATGTTCCTGGTTTGATCCCTATTGCCAACGAGGAACCTTCTGGGTTGAGTTCATGTGTCACTCTTACTGTAAACTGTTATGTTTTATTTTCATTCATTTCAAGTTTGACCTTTATAATATGGGAACGCTTTTATTTTGATTAATTATTTGGAATGCCGAGACGTGATTTTTTTGTAGGCTTTATTATATTTATTACATGATATGAGTAGTGAGAGCGTGGAATTTCGTTCGACGGAACGATCTTTTGGGAAACTGTTCCCACACGTTGGACGTTCTTTGAGGCGACGCTTAACTAAGCGGGACAGTTAACCTGGTCCGGAGCAGACTTGGGGGGGGGGGGTTATCCATACGTCGTTGAAATCATCCGAGATCAGATGCCTCATTGGAGTTAATGCCGGTGAAACTCATCCGGGATAAGTCGGTTTTTCAAATGCAGCTGTGTAGTAGGTAATTAGTCTAGCTGGATGGGTTCATCCAAGATGATTGCGCGCACCCGCGCGCCCATATATATCGAGTCTAGAAAACTTGATTGGCAAGTCTCTCATTGGCTTCCACAAAATTTCAAAAAACAGGGCACAATTTTTCACGCAAACTGAGCAGGACCTTTTATTAGAGGGATGTGATGAATTCAAAAATTTATTATATAGTAAAGGAAATGCATCAAAAGCCGCCCAAACCAGAAAAGACTGCTGGAAAAAAGTGTCCGACAAATTGAATGTGTATGTAGTTTTTAGGTATTGTATTTATCACTTGAATATAGTATTATGTTTCCAGTGTTTCATTATTATTTTATTGTCATAATTACAGATCAAATACAAGCACAATCATGCAGGACATGGGAACAAGTTAAAGGTGAAGTACAAAAATATACTTCAAACTGGTAAACACGACATTTCATTCACACATGCGAATTGCTTGAGTTTGCGACTTGCCTGGCAAACTTCACTCATATATTTTCCACATCGCCTACAGTATACAAAAATCTGCCGCTTGCCAAATATCTCAAGGCGATGCACATTGTCTGTGTGGCTGTGAGAGCCCGACTTCGCCTAGTTGGACTTCTACTATATGGAGCTAATAAGTCTTTAAGATATAATATTCCATCTCAGCTGAAGCGGTATCTTTTCGAAAAGAATATCATCCGGCAACAATGAAGGATCTTGCCGATCGCGCAAAACCCTCTCAATTTCAAATTCCCTTCTTATTATTTGTGCACCAATTTGCAATTCGTCGCTCATCCATGACTCTACGGATTTCCATGCACGGACACTGATTGTGTGTGAGCTAATCATTGTTTACATAGAACAAACCTGCTCCGAGCAGGTTTGAGGATTTGGATGTGCTGCTATGACAACACATCCAGCAAGAGTTTTGAAAAACCGACAGATCCAGGATCATACCAAATTGTGAACAATTACATCCAGCTAAACGAGTAACCCATGTATGAAAAACACCCCCTTGTTCACTCACCTTACCATGGTAGCTCAGCGGGGATTCATTTAAGACGCGTTGATGGAACAGAACTACCACTTAAATGAGCCAGACTTGTCAAAATAAATCAACTTCCCATAATCCTGTTTCGTGGAGCACCCCCCAGCTTCCACCTCTCAAATTTTTTGTTTTTAACAAAGATTGCAAATGGCTGTAATATTTGTTGTTGTTCGTAAAAGTGTAAAATACTCCCATGTCGTCACCCTCTTATCCGATGTTCTCATTAGTGATGGGCAAATGAAGCTTCATGAACCATTTGCTGTATTTTTTTGACCTCACTAGATGGTGCTCTTGGCTTGCTTTGGGGCATGCTTTGAGCCCTTTTTTGAACAGACAGCACCATCTAGTGGAGTCAAAAAATACATCAAATGGTTCATAAGTATCGTTTTGCCCATCACTAGTTCTCATACTCCTACTGTGAATGGTATGTACATGACCGCACAGTAGGCGGAAGTCACTACGCTCACACCCACTGAGTGGCAAATAGACTGTCAGCGAATACCCGACCTGTCTTATAGGTCTGGATCTACGTCGAAACCAATATTCGGATCGGTGCATCTCTAGTTAAAATTTAATAATTTCTGCATTAAGAAATGTAGTCAGGCTTCCAAGCTGAAAATGAATTTATATTTACTAGAGAGAATGGGCAGGCACTTTGACTAAATATGATTCACTCCGAGGGAGCCGTTTTCTTTCCTTACTGCAAAAGCTGTGCTTATGAACCATTCACATAAATCGCATCAAAGGTTCGGACGAATTCAGACCCCAGCCAGAAGCTGATGTTTCAATGACCTGACAGAATAACTTGAGATGGGGGGGAAAAAGTTTTACATATACGAAGCTATTGGAATATGTTGCATAAATCAAGCATGTACAATACCAGTCAAAAGTTTGGACACGCCAAGCCATCTAGAGGGGAGAGTGATAGTGTCACCTGACCACATGACTAGGGCTGGGACAATTATTCAACTTAATCGACGATGTTGATTTATAAAAATGTGTTGACGTGGAATTTTAGTGTCGACGCGTTGTGTGAAACTATGTAAATGTTTACATGATTAATCTTTTGGTCATGTGTAGTGCTGTCTCAATCATCCCAGAAGGCCACCTCATGAAATTGGAGTAGGGGAGACAGTAGGGTCAGCCAGTCCCTGGAGCAACTGGGGTTAAGGGCCCTGTTCAAGAGCCCCAATGATGGGATCCCTTTGCCACGGGATTTGAATTGGCAACCTTCTGAGTCCCAACCCACAGAGCTGCCCTCCCCCCTCCAAAAATGAATTTTTTGGTCAGTTCATAATTCCATGTATGTTGTTTTATAGTTTTGATGTCTATAGTTATTCTACTATGTAGATAATAATACAAATAAACCTTTTTTACACGTGTCCAAACTTTTGACTGGTACTGTGTATGCATCTACACACAAACACAAAAAACACAGGCATAGGTGTGCATGTGAAAGCCTTGTGGGTCAGGTGAGGCTGATTTTGCTTTTAGATTTTAGGATAATGGATCCGGTGATTGAGGCACGAAACTACCGAGGGTCCCAAGGGAATAATTGTGTCTCCGGAAGGAAACTGAGTGTAGAGTATTATAGAGCCTCAGTGAGCTGTACCATTAGAATTCAGAGGAGCTTCTCTTATGGAATGGAGTGTGGCACAGACGTATGCCATCCCAATAACGTACTTTTGCCTCCATTGTTAGTTCTGAATTTGCCTTTGACTGACTGGTGCTGATTTAGTATCCATTAGAGTGATATTTTGTATGTATGGACCCTGGTTCAGTTCATCAAAAAATCCCAATCCCATCAAGTGGTTAGAACTGTACTAGAACAATGAAACACCATTTTTCTATAAATAATTTGATGCATCTTTTGATCTGGCATCTTCTCTGTGCAGCCTGTTTGATCTGCTGACTTGACCTACCATGGTGCATGATTTACAATGTTTTCATGCTCATCAAACAATTTAATGACTCATTCTATATAGGCTAATTTACCCGCACTGTAACTTGTGGGAAACAATGTTTCATCAATTGGCCCCTTAGACCCGTAGGTGCTTTGCACTTTTCCTTCTGGAAAGAGGATGAGGGTTGATTCATCTTGGCCATAGGAGTTTTTTTCGCCCTCTGATGTGCAGACCAGAGACTTTGTTTCCTTTTGAACTGCTTTGACAGTGCATGTTTAGGTATAACTGCATTCCTTTGTTATGATATGTCTTGACTGTTTTTTCCCCCACTATGTAGATTAACCCTCAGTTTTCTGAAACAAGAGGTTTGGGGCTGGATCATAGTGACCTGGGAGCCTATTTCAGGAGCTACAGAGCAGGGGATACCCTAGATCGCAGCGCACACACTCACACACTTACATGCCAAGTCAAAGACTGTTTCAAAAATCAGATTTTTTTTGGAGGAAACTTAGATGTCAAGGGGATGACATGCGAACTCCTATGTGCACACGTGACTGATGATGGGGAATCAAACTCCAATGAGCTGCTGTGCTGACCACTAGATTTTATTAATTTATTGTGTATTTACTAAACAATGTCTTTCTTAGTGACTGATGTATGCTGCTGAGACAGACAACTCTGGCCTTGTTGATACCCGTCCGCTGCAGTGTGACCTATTTGTGCATCAGTGTCCTGGGGGGAGGAGGTTATATGGGATATCTAAAGGCACCCTACACGGGGGAGTAATAGGTGGTGGGCAGTGAGTGGCTCAGTGGGTCAAGTCTCTGTGCCTGTGATCAGAAGATCGCTGGTTTGAGCCCCGGCCTTGGCGGAACGGTCACACTTCTGCGGGCCCTTGAGCAAGGCCCTTAACCCCCAGCTCCAGGGTCGCTGCACGATGGCTGACCCTGGGCTGTGACCCCCTCCCCCAAGCTATCGAGCAAGATGGGTTAGGTGAGGAGACAAATTCTGATGTATCCGCATTCAAACTTGTGCAGTTGGCCAGTAAAGGATTTATCAATATATGGTAGACTTGTCACAGAAAAAAAGCTTTTAGTCTTTTGGTGTAATGACAGTACTTGTATGCGACATTATACCTGCTTGCAGATGAATTCCTTCATTGCAAAAGAGGGGCCTTGCTCAGATGGAAGCTTTTGATTGCTGCTCCTTGTTCATCAGTTGACAAAGTAATCAGTGTAAAACTCTTTGCATGGAGGTATTACATTTAAATAATCCATGAAAACAGTTTCTCTCTGGTAACAACTGGGACGTAATATTTAAGATGGTGTATTGGTCACTTGTAGAAGACTTAATTGATTAGGAAAGGGATGTACTCAATTGTGGCTATGACAACCCATCAGAGGATGCCAAAAATAAACTCCTACAAGGACGTCTATGACATCTGCTTGTGTTTTGCTACTTGGTCCTCCTCGCAATACTAACCCTTAACTGGAAAGAGAGAGAGCACATCTGTGTTGCCATGGTGACCATCCTACCACTGCTTGACTTGAATTGTTGTTGGTAGGAGAGAACCTGGTGATTCTGCTGTTTCTACCCTTACAGTCAACCACCCACTCCAGCAGGGCAGGGCATTGTCCGTCGTTAAAGGTGCACATGTGTAGTATTTAAAAGCTGAGTGTTTATAGCTTCTGCAGTGGCACTGCTATGCTGTCAGCCTGTCAGAGATTGAATTTAAGGTATGCATTGGGATTTTTTTTTCCAATAATAAATGAAAAAATAAATTATTTTTTTCCTTGTAAACACACGCACCCACACACACACACACTTGTATTCATATCTTTGTGGGGAATCCCTAATCCCAACTATGATAACCTTAACCTCTACACAGCCCTAACTTTAACCATGAGTAACCAAACTTGGCATTTTCAGTGTTTTGGTTGCAGTCACAGATTATTATGGGGATCGAAAAAATATCCTTACAAGCTACAAAGTAACAGATTTTGCTACTTTGCTACAACAAGTAGCCTGCATCATAATAGAACATGTACAGCCTGTTCAGTTTTAAATTACTGTAACAGCTACACTTTCATACTCTTTTCTGTAATGATTGCATTTGCTAAACGAAAAGCTGTCCTACAACATGATTTCACGAATTATTTGTAAACTTTTTTTTCTGAACCAAAAAATGTTTTTTCTCTCTGAAGTCTCGGTAATTCTGTTACTTTAAAATATACGAACTGTATGCAAAACAACATGAATAATGAATAATATGGGTCATTTATTCATATTGTATACCTTGAGGCTAAAAGCTAGCCATCGATCAACAAAGCATACATAATTATTTGACCAGTGGGAAGTGTTGCTGGGTTTAAATATAGCAACTGCTCATGTTTTCAGAAAAATCTTTTTTTTTTCCTTCCGCATCCAAATGACTTGAATCCAGGTCATCACTTCAAAGAATAATTGGTTCTGACGTTAAAGGTTCTGTAATAAGAGATGTGAGGTTACCTTGTGTAAACTGAAATGCAGGCTTCCCTGTGATACTAAAATGCGTATCTGGTGCTGAAGGTAAGCTAATTTTCAGATAAACGCTGTTCCCTAAAATACTTTTCCTGAAAATTAAATTAAGACTAATCATTACAATGATACCAGGGGGCACTTTTTAAAGGCTTTTATCCTAAGTGCCAAATTATGGTTTTTGTTGCAGATTAAGATGGTCTTTTCTATGCAAACATTCACATTCTTTCACTTCCTTCATGTAATTCTCAAGCTTTCTCCTTTATAACGTTAGCTTGAATAATTTCAATTTGTTTTACAATTGGTTTAATAAATGTGGCTGGCAGCTGTGGCCTGGAATTTTCAACAGTTTATCTTCCTTCCATGAAGAATAAACTGACCACCTGGAACGAGAATGAAGCCAAAACTACTTCGGGGGGGACTTGTGCTTTCTGGCCGATTCCAGTCACAGCAAATGCCACTCAGACATATTTATACTGCCTGTAAACCTGAACTGCAAACTTGCAAACTCGATAAATTGATGCGGAGTGTGCTTCATTTGAAAATGTAGTTTAACAGTATTTGGAATGCTACATTTATTATCCACACTAGAGCTATTATGAGACATCATTTGATGCTTGTCTGGATGTGTTACATACTAATGGCGTGAATCAGAGCTGTCGCAATAACTCAATTTTAACTCGGTTTTTTAAAAATGCGAGGGTCAAAATAAAGAGTGTACTGATGCCTTGTTAAAATTTAAGGAAATTCGAGATTCGGATCGGTATTGGCGGTGATCCAGACCTATTTGACGGATCGAGTATCGGCCATTCGTGACTGATCTACGTCCGATACTGCTTTTTCGTGTTGAATCTATAGTATTTGTACAATCCGTCCCTATTTCCCATTTTATTCAAGCTAGCGCCTCCACTCGGTGGTTGTGAGCGCAGTGACTTCCGCATGCTGTGACGTCATAAGCATACCCTTTGCAGTACGAGGATAGCGAGCTAGGATTATTGTACACTTTTAACAAAAACTAGTACCACAGCGATTTGCAATCTTTGTAAATAAAAAGGAAAAAAAAAAAGTTTTTAGAGGTGGGAGTGGCGTTTAGTGGAAAATCCCATTAAAAGCGCATGCAATTGTGCGACACAATGCGAGTAATATGAAAAAAGCAATGGATGATTTGGGAGTCAGCTATCGCGATGAAGTGACGCTGTGGCCAGCGGGAGAAACATAGCGGGCATTTGAAGGATTCGCCACCTGCGTATGCTTTTTTGGAAGATATTCAAACTGAACTGAAAAATGCTTCATAAATGTTTAAAACAAGATGTACAAATGAGATGGAACACTATGTTATGGTTATGTATGTTTCTAGTAGCCTAATTAAAGATTTTTGGTATTTTTTCATCTGTATTTATTAGTTTTAAAAATATCAGTAATATATCAAGTATAAGTATACATTTGAAATTAACATTGGAAGGTAACCTTGATGGGTGGGAAAATCATTCAATCCACTATTTTAAGTTTTTTATTATATTATTATTATATATATAATTACTAACCATTCAGATATTTGAACAGTTGCCAAAATATACTGCTTATTTTTAAAATTGCCCTTTCAAAATACAAATGTATAATTGACTCATATCTGACAACTGTGTATAATATTATTTTGTCAACGTACTGTGTGTATGGAGTAGGGCTGTACCATATTAGAAAAAGGTCACATTGCAATATTTGACATTTTTGCACCAGTGAATTAACTGTTTCTGTTGGGCTCCTGTTCCCTTCTGTCAATTTATGAAAATTTGCACTAGAACACACCAGCGTGACTAGAACTGATGGTTGACATACAGAAATATCAGAGAGCAGAGTTTCACCAACTAGATTCAACTCAGATTAAATATTCTAAATTGGCCATAACCATACCAACAGGGAGCAACCATGTCCAACCCTGCTAAAAATTGCCTTAGTGTGTTCCTGGCTTAAAAATGAGTTGAAAGTAAACAATAGTCAAGTAGAATTTTTATATACCAATAGACTCAGTCATATAAGTTAGTGCTCATTTGTGCCAACATATAAAACAATGCTGACAAACCACTTGTTTTTTTGTATCATCTCTATGGAATCCAGAATATTTCCATACAGCAGAAAGCAAATGTGCTTTGGTGACCAGTTACTCCTTTCTGCTTCTCTTCTTCATGCATATTTGTTAAATTTTCTCACAAACTTGTTATGCTGTTTATGAGCAAGCCTAACGGCAAGCACAAAAGATGATTGTGATTTGCTTGGAGAAGACATGCAGAGCTCATGCAGAAACGGCAGCAGTAACGACCTGAGTTACTCTGAAAAGGGCCAAATCGTTATAGCCAGATGACTTGGTCAGAGCATCTCCGAAAGTGCAAGACTCGTGGGTTGCTTACAGTCAGCTGTGGTGAGTGTGTACTGAGTGTGGTCCAAGGAGGCAAAAACCAAAATTTGCTGGCACGGTGTTGGGCAGCGGAGACTCTTCAATTGTGGGAAGGCCGTTCTGTCTGGTACTACCTAACTAAAAGGCTACTGCAGTACAAAACATAGATCATTTTGATGATGCAGCCCTGCAGTCTATGGGGCTACACAGCCACAGATTGGACTTCTTGGGCCAGACATCGCCCAGATGCTTCACACCTACCCAGCTGTCCCCATGATTGAACAGAAAATGGGCTTCCTTATACCAGTCAGAGTTCTTCCATTAGTCCTAGGTCCAGTTCCAACAGTCATGTGCCCTTAGTAGGCGCTGTTCACGGTGGACGTGGGTTGGCATGGGCACTCTGACTGGCACGCAGCTGTGCAGCCCCATACGTTGCCGGGCTCAATGTGCTATGTGTCATGCCAATCTTGGCTGATATTTATCAATAATCAATATTAAAAGTGCCAGTGCTTATTTTATGCATAATTATCTGTATCAGTCAAAATCTCCACCTTTTGCTTAGGAACCTCCTAAACCACTGTTGTTATTCAAAAATAGTGGTGAACCAACATGGAAAATGTACTAATAAATGCATCTTCAGCTTGTAACCATGAAAATGTTTTTAGGCACAAACATGTGAGGCATATGTAGTAACTCTGGAATGAGCGGGTTAATGTATGAAAGCTGTGCATTATACTTTGTTAAATAACTTTTTTGTGAAGGCAGCCACACTCCACCACACATGAGGATATTTTTTGCCTCTGCAGCAGTGTGTTTTAAAACATACATAACTCTTAAATTTATGATTACAAGAATAACTGTCACATTGGTAGATATATTGATATGGATAGTGATATCCATAGTATGAAGGGCAAATATTCTAGCAGAATTTTATTAACATAAAATTACAATTTATATACATTGTTGCACTGAGACATTGCATCATTCAAAATATGCTGCATTAGTGCAATGATGCTGCATTACAATGCATATGAAAGGCTGTACTGAAGTTCATTTCTGTCTGATCCATTACATCAACAGGATGTGACATAGTTAGTTAGTCAGTCTTTTAAATCCAGAAAGAGAATTTCTGATTTTCAAAAAACTAAAATAATGAAAGTACAAATATCATTTTTGAAAGATGCTCTCTTATACCATAAAAGTGATTTTTGAAAACTCACATTTGACAGCATATGTTGATGGAAAATTTTCCTTCAAAAAATCCAGTTGAATTGTAAAGTACTTTTTTTGCATGCCTGTTTCAAGCCGCTGTTTTGTTTTTCTGCAAAAACACATCAGTTGATTATTGAATAGTCAAACACACTATGGTATTGGCAGCAATTGGTTTTCACTTCTTTTTCTCTGAACTGTTCCTTAGTTGATTGTGTAGGAAATGCACAGAAATCTTATGCTCTGGGGAATCTTCTTAAGGATTTGAATTTATTGAACTCCAAAAGGGAATTTTGCATTTATAATTTATCTTGGAAACATTTGTATCTATTGATCTAGAAAAAGAAAAAAAGAAACTTAAAGCAGAGAACTGGATATTTGTGCTTTAGGAGGCTTTGCCTAATAGCAAACCTTGTGATATGTAACAGTGACAGAGGGTCTGCCCTCTGGCTTGTGTAAATTGGGACAGCCAGCAGCACGCCTGTGTGGGAGGGGACGCCTGTACTGTAAGTTCTGTTGTCCTCATTCGAGCCTTGGCGCTGTTTGTATGATACACTATGCACAAGGCATTTCCATTTAAATAAAGGCAGTTATTTTTTTAAATATGGCTGCATGTCAATGTATTTTTCATGTTGTCTGCATAACCTTTTGTAGTGATTGTGGCTTCATCTTCCAGGGGGGAATTCCCTATCAGCTTTGTCTGTGGATCATACAGTATTTACTGAGTCCCCTTTGGAAGATTATTTAAGCATAAGAGTGGATGATCAGTTGGCTGTTCCATTTAGAAGTGAATGTCCCGCTGCCCTACATGCAAAGCTCATAGGTGGTGTAAAATAGTCCACTCAGCTTCTCGATGATGCTGGCCAAGCATCTTGGCTTTGTGAAGTATCTAGAATAAGTCTATGACTGAATGTTAAACTTGGAACATAAGATTAGAGTTCCCTGATGGGTACAATTCAGCTGCATTCTTTTCGGAGGGCATAACTTGTCTCTCTAGTTCTAAGATGTCTGTTTCTTTAATTTGTCATGATTATTGGCAATAAGCACTATTTCTATCTACCTGAGAACTGAGCAGGTCTTACAGTATTGTTTAGTTTAGGAGGATGACCTGTTCTGTGCACATTCTGGGTCATCCCGAGCATTGGTGTGTTTCTCCCTTTTAAAATTTAACCGTGCTTGGAAGGATCTTCAGTGCTTTATGAATCATTCAGTTAGATTTGTGCTTTTCCACAACTATACCCAAGATTTGTCTTAAAATACTCAGAGTTAATCTGCAGGAGCACAGAGCCAAAACAATAAAGTTATTACTGAATGTTGCCTATTACCCAAATACTTTTTGCCTATACTGTGTAAAGACAAATCTTTCTTGCATTGTGTTATTCTTTGTGGGACCTTGCAGATGTACTTTTGACCTAGAAATCCACATAAACCACTTTTATTGCACACTGTAGAATGTATTCAAATTGTTTTAAGAATTATTGAAGCAGTTGCTTGTAGACAGTGAAGGTTACTGCAGAATAGTAAAGTGAATGCATAGTTACCTAATTTTACTTTAAAAAATAAACTGAAGATTTTCATACTGATTTGGAGTAAAACAGAATTTGTAGTGTGCACACACATTTATTTCCAATTGCGTTTATACCTTTAAAAGAAAATTTAATTGCAAAATTACAAAATTATCCTTGCATCAGTTTCTTGGAAATCAGCATTTGTTTGACTGAATTTTTTCTTGTAAATGAGCAGTCTTGTAGAAGAGGATGTTCATGGCAAATACAGCGAGATTAAGTATTAATCACATACAAATATGCTCATTGATCCATTCAGCTGTTCTGTTCCTACATAGAACACAATGGTGAAAGCAGGGGTACTCTGTGCATTGGGAGTATTTGTTGGAATTAAAGTTGACTTTTCAGTGTTATGATATTAAATGGGTGCATTGTGTTGAGTTCTGCCCAAATCTGTTACATAAGGTTCAAGCAGAGGTATTGCTTCTTTTATTACGTAGCCATGCAGATTAATTGCTTTCTGTTTTAAGGTACATCCATTGTCCTCTCCCTTTAGTCTGACAAGCAAGCATGTGTTTGATGCCAAGCCAGAGTGGTACCCTGCTCAGCCTTCCCACATGCACGTTGATAAATGAATTTTTCTATCTTTATGATTCATTTACCAGAAATATTCGGAGAGCCCTCCAGCTGTTCCGTGTTGCCAGATGTACAGGGTTTGCCTGCTGTTTTGTTAAGGAGTCTATTGTTTGTGCAGTTTCGGCATCACAAAATTTGTATTGTTTCAGGTACTTTTAATGCTACATAATCAGGAAGCCTAAACATACCAGTGGTGTTTGTGTGTATGTGTCTGTGTGTGGATTATGTTTATATTACATTGTGGGGACCAATTGTCCCCCACAATATGATAAAAATCTGTTATTTTGACGTTCTGGGGACCATTTTTCAGGTCCCCCAAAGATCTGTGAATGCAATCAAAAACTAATAATGTCTAAAGACTTGAATTTTGTTTGGTTACTTATGATTAAGGTTAGGGCTGGGTAGGGGTTAAGGTCGTCATGTTGGGAATAGAGTTTTCCCCAAAGAAATGAATGGAGAGTCCCCACAAAGATATAATTGCAGGGTGAGAGAGCGATAAAGGCTACTTTGGAAAATGCTAGATTGGGATCCTGGAAGTACTGGTTTGATTTTAGACACTTAATGGATGAAACATTTAAATCTTTTTGTTAATAGTATTGTAGCACCGGCGGGGTGCATGTCCCTACATGCCCCGCTTGCAATTGTAAATAGCCCCTGTCTGTAATTGTAAATAGCCCCTATCTGTAATTATAAATAGCCCCTGTCTGTAATTGTAAATAGCCCCTGTCTGTAATTGTAAATAGCCCCTGTCTGTAATTATAAATAGCCCCTGTCTGTAATTGTAAATAGCCCCTGTCTGTAATTGTAAATAGCCCCTGTCTGTAATTGTAAATAGCCCTTGTTGTACTGTAGTTGCTATTGTTGTTCATGGTTGCATTTCCCTATTGTCGTGCGTGTTTGCCCATGTCTTGTGTGAACCCTATAGGATCCTTGCATGTTCTTAGCCTTTATGATATGTGCACCTTACAGTTTGGCATCTGACAACCTTGTGTTTCCGCTCTGTGTACTTGGTTCGGTGCTTGTTGGGTTACTGTATAAGGACTGCAATTAAAGACATTTTCCCTGGCAAGCAAGTCTCCTTGTCCTTCTCTGCTCCTGCCATGCCTCGGTCCACCCGGTGCTACAGTATGCTAGTGAGAAGTATTTGACATTCAGGACAGAATTTATCAGATACTGCTGCAGAAAAACAGGAAACTAAAAGGTAAATAAAATTTAAAAGAAATGGAAATATTAACTATATTCACTTTTTCCTGCTTCTGACTGTTGCCTCTGTAATGCTGGTTTGAGAATTAGAATTTAACAGATTTAATTACTATAGTTAGCCGCATTCCCAAGCTAACAGCAGGCTTGTCTACATAATTCACACATTAGAATCTGTCTATTACAATTAGGGGATCTTGCCATCATGTGTAGTCCTACCAAGCAATGATTAACAAATTCCTGTGTGGCTTTCCAAAGGAGGATTCACCCAGAAATTCACCATGCCTTAAAACGGGGTTGTCAAACTCAGTCCCTAAAGAGCCATATTACAAAAGCACCAATGAATCTGCAGGCTAGTTAACAGTATGACCAAATTTAGCAATTATTTGGTTGCAATCTACTATATGTGAATGACGTTTTACAAATCTGTGAACTTTGTAGGAAACATTACTGAAACGTATGATACACAAAAACCACTTTGAAGATGTAGAATTATCAAGAATAAAATGCATCTTCTGGGAGAGAGAGGCAAGGAGCATGCACTGATTACAGTGTGTAAGGAGCGGGCGCCGATTACAGTGTGTAAGGAGCGCGCGCCGATTACAGTGTGTAAGGAGCGCGCGCCGATTACAGTGTGTATGGAGCGCGCGCCGATTACAGTGTGTAAGGAGCGCGTGCCGATTACAGTGTGTAAGGAGCGCGCGCCGATTACAGTGAATACAGAAAAATTCAGATGTTACTTTAATACTAAACTGTGGCTCAGTGGGCTAAAGCTAGTTCATGCTTTACGCTTTCACATGCGCAGCCGTGTGCTTCCGGTCTGGAGACTCAATGCAATGATATTCCTCCTGACCAGCAGAGGGCAGATGTCGTGTCCTAGGTCTGAGTAAAGCTTACGCAAAAGTAGGATGAATTGCAGTTTATAACTGCAAGTTTCAAGTCTTCTTGGGGTTTTTAAACTATAAACATAACTTTCTTTTGTCAAAACTACGTAAATGATGCTTTTCCTTTAGTGAGCTGTCTATCAGTACCATAATTAAGAGTTAAAGAAGGTGCTAGGTGAACTTCACACTGTAGTCTTGCAGCTGCAGGGTTGTGGATTTGGTTCCCAGTCCTGGCTGTGGGCAAGTTCTCCCTCAATTTCTGTGAGGCCCCTCCACGGGCTCTAGCTTCCTTTTGCAGTCCAAAACCATGCCTAGGTGAATTGGTGTCTGCCTCTCTCTTTCTCTCTCTCTGTGTATGTGAGAGAGTGTGTGAGTGTGTGTGTGTGTGTTCCCTGCCTTATTCCTGGGCTCCATTCAAATTGTGATCCAGTTAAGAAAGATGCATGAATGATTAAGGAATGCATAATATTCCAGTATGATATATCAGTGGCTGAAAAATCTACTTCTTCCTTTCCATAAACTTTAATTTGAGTATATTACCTTGTGCTATGGTTTTTCATGTTACTGAGTACCAACTAAACTTTCACTTGAGTAAAATTAGAATGATTGTGTTAATTGATGACTACAGTTCACTGCTCCTGATGTGTTTCATGCTTGGTTTACGAGACTGAATTAGCACCCTCAGAAAACCCAACTCTATGGACTGGACAGGTTAAGCTTAAGTAGAACAACAATTGTTCACTTATACCAAATAAATGTTACATCATGTTGTACCATATATCCTCTCTCCATTATATAGTTTGGTTGCTTGTCCAAAGTCCCTAGGTTTTAAATCAAGAATAAAATGTCCTGATGGAATTTAAATGGATCCTGCAATAAACTGGCATCCCGTCCAGGGCGCCCCTGCCTCGTGCCCTGTGATGGACTGGCATCCCGTCCAGGGCGCCCCCTGCCTTGTGCCCTCTGTTTCCTGGGATAAGCTCCAGGCTTCTCTGCGACCCACATCCTGACATATTAAGATTGCAGTTTTGTACAACCGTGTACTTTACATGTACACTCCTTCATTTTTAATTTGTTGTTTGATATATGTAAAAATGTACACATTTTTTGCACTTTGTGTTTGTGCTACATATTTGCATCTGTGCCCTTTATGTGCCTTTGCTGCTTTGTGCAAACTGAATTCCCCCCCAAGGATTGGTTAAGTATGTAAATGATGAAAGTAGGACTGTGCTGTGTTTTTGAGGTTATTTTTTTTCTTTTTACCATTATTGTACGGTGCATTCTGTACTAATCAATACAGGAAATAAACATGACAAATTGGACAATGTAGACATTTTCTTGCTACATTAGTTTTTTTTTAAATAACCGTGACTTCATTATTTGCCCTGTAAAATGGACTTCCAGTGTATTGGATTTAAAGATGCTGTGTAACAAAAAATACAAAAATATGACCAGTGACTGACCAGTTTCGTAAGCTTATTGCCAGCTTTTTATAAACCTGTAATGAACATTCTATAATGCATACCATTAGAACTTCTTATTTCAAGAACCATTGTGCAGTTTGCCAGTAAGAATTTCTAATGGATCTACTGCAAAGACAGTATAGTTTGCTTTATTCTGACATGCTATCAGGCTAATAAGCTGGTAAATTGCATGTTATTAACACAGAACCTGACCATTTATCAATTCATCTTTCATTCATACTACTAATTTGCCACTCATTATCCTGTACAGGTGGGGCTGGAGCCTATCCCAGGATGCACTGGATACAGGGAAAAATGACACGTTGGTCAGGATAGCAGTCCATTGTAGGACATGCAGGCTTACAGAATACTGATGCACATGACTGTGTATCTTTGGTCTATGGCAGGAAACCAGAGCACCCAGAGGAAGCCCATTCATACGACTCCAACCGCTCACAGAGCAGGGATGGGAATCAAATCCACAACCTCATAGGTGTGAGGCAGGGAGAGCTAAGCACTGAGCCACCACACCACCCCACTAACACACTCCTTCTGTGAATGAAGAAAACCATGGCTCTCTGTGATTCAGCCTTTCACTTAATGAAATAATCATTCATATGGTTTGCAAATTCATTTTGCATTATCCTACCTGTTTCTATACTACATTCTTGAATGCATGTAATGAATGAGAAAGGAAATCTATAATATGCATTTTTAAACTTTTGTTATAGTGTGGATTTTATCAGATTGGCTTGGATTTCATCAGCAAAGTGTAAAACAAATATTTTTCCAACAGGAATTTCATGCCTGTCATCTTTTTTTTATGCTCATCTACTTCACTTGCACGCAAACTCTTTTATTTGGAGGGAGTAGCCTTCGGCACAGGTGTATCAACATGTTTGAGATGTGCATGTGTTTCTAGATGTTTGCGGTGAAAAAGGGTGGGAAAACACTCACAAAAAGATGTGCTGTAGCTCTCTATCTTACCCCCTGCAACAAGGAGCAGAATTGCAGACATCGACACAGATTGGGAAAATCTTGCTCTTGAGGTATGCATGTGTTTGTCTTCCAGCAAACAGAATGGCATAGTTAAATGAGTTCTGTGAGTTTGTTGAAGCTGACAAATGCATCAATATTGCAGTATGTCATCACGAGATGGCTGTCTGTGCTGCCATCTGTTTCCTGAAATACTGCAGTCCGTCGGCAAGCTATTTTCAGTCTTTGGGGAAGGGCAGATGCCCTGAGATTCTGTAGCGATAGCTCAGCGCTGAGGGAACACCCGTGTTTTTCCTCTTTTTAACTCGTGCTTTGAAGTTGTTCACAGACTGCATTGACGTGCTGGAGGCTTATTCAGCATGTCCTTATTGTATGTCCTTATGACAGACATCCATGGGAAAGCTGACCGTATGGCTTGGGGCGTGTTTTTCTTTTTGAGGTGTACTGAATACCAGAACCTGCAGTGACTCCTGAGCAGCTCAGTTTAAAAAATGGCAAATAAATGTGAGGATCACTTCCTGTGTTTGTAGGGTGGAACAGTTCCTGGTGGACAGTACTGTCATGTTGCTCCTCTAGGGCTGAGGGTTTGAAACCGATCTCTCCTCTGCAGGTATTCCCATTTCCTCCCACAGTCCAAAGACTCGCAGTTAGGTTACACTGGCATAAATTGCTTGCAGTGTGTGCCCTGGGTGCCCTGCACTGGACATGATGTACCCTAGCCTTGTGCCCTATGCTGACTGACAGGATCCAGGTCTCCCGCAACACTACTTATGATAAGTGTTTAGAAGATGGGTGGATTTCAGGTGTAACTTTTCTAAGAACCACTTTCATAGCACAGTGCTAATCTCGCCACCTTTTGACAAAGCGCTAAATTAAAAAGCTACTTGCGTTAAACCTCATGTTGACTACAGACCATTCAGTTAAACTCAAACTCTTCTTGGGAATGAAATATGCAAATGACATGTATATCTGATATATATGAAGATATAGAATTGCCCACCCTCTTCCTTCCTTTGATACCACCCTGGAAGTGTTAATTACCTTCCATTCCTGTTGAGCCTTTTTTTGGTAACAGCTCACCCATTTCCCCCACCATTTCAGCCAGTGGGTTTGTTACTGTTCAGTATTAACGCCTTTACTCTCTGAATGTGATGCTTTCTTTACGGCAGCATGTGACACAAACGTGAAACACAAACCTCTCGTCTGTTTTTCCAAAATAGGCATCACTGATTTCTAATGTCTAACATTTATTGCATTTGATGCAAAATGGATGCTGCTTAAACATGTTGAGTTATTGAATTTCCCCATTTCAGTATGATATACTAATAATTCCCTGACTGTGCTATAACTTGATGTAGGTTTCCTGTGAATCTCTGCAGTAAGTTAAGCCCCTAGATTACTTCTGGGTTCTCTGGACTATGTGGAGTCTAGCTGTACACGTAATTCATTATGAAACCTTACGGATACTAAATTAGTTCTAGGTAACTTGAAGCTTATGGATTTAAAAAAATATTTTGTCTCTCTCTCTTTTTCTTGTTGTCTTTCTACATACCCAAGAACTGAACTACTGTAAATTTACCAGTCTGTAATTAGTCATTCATTACATGTATTCCATTTAAAAATTGCCCTGGATTTTGGTTAGAGGTAATTAATGTGGTGTTCCAAAGTTCACAAGGCCAATTTTAATTTTCGTGTTTTCTATACAATTATCAGATGCATGACAGGAGTAATACAGTATTTATGTAACTTTGCCAAGAGCAAAAGTAGTCTTATTAAAATCATGTCAAAGGACATAAATTGGATAATGCTTGTCAGTGTTAAAGTTGCAGTTTTGATTGGTTGAAAATCTGGTTCCATTCTGGTCATCCTCACATAAACATTCAGTGATGACCAGTTTTTATATATTCATTTTGAGGAGCTTTGAGTATACTGTGGAATACTGAAAAGTACAATATTTCAGTACTGTTTGATGCTGGTTTTCAGCTTGCTGTGTAAATGAACATAACCTTTGAGTAATAAGGATTATAAATGTAGACTGGGGTGTGTAAACAAACACAAACAAATAAATTCTATAATATAAACCTTTTCCACCAACCAAACAGTGGAAAATCTAATAGACATGAGTTTGATAGAAAAAATCAACAAAAAATATATTGTAGTTCTCTAGTATTGTCTCTAGCATTTTGGGACACAGCATAGTAACTACAATAATTCATTATTGTATTCAACATTAATAGTTCACATAAACTTTTGCACTGGGTAAGTCACATAGCTTTTGTAATTGTATGTTGGTATGTCTTTGTACAGATATGTAAAAACATGGTCAGAATTTATGTAACAGATCAGTTGTCCTAATTTTATGAAAGAGTGTATTTTGACGAGGCATGCAGAAATTCCTTCTTCAGACAACATTGCATGGTTTAGTTCATCATTCACCTTCACCGTGTTAATTAAAGAGGCTCAATGAATATATAATGCAAACTTTCTGCAGGGTTCAGAAAGCAGGGAGTCCAGTTGGTCAGTTTGCTTAGGGAAAAGTCCCTTTATGTCATTATGAATAATACAGCACAAATGACTTGGTGTATTATGTGATGTGAGTTTAGATGAAGAGCATAACTCTCAGGGTGCTCATGTCAGAGTGTGCTTATTCTTCCTCTGAGGGCTGGGTGTGCTTGTTGTGTTAAGGCATTGATTCCTCTCCTACATGAAGGTCATCGTCTGCATCGCTGTGTCAGTCACCCCATCGCTCGTTAATTGAGCTTGCGAGCCTGATTCTGTGGAGTGTTTTAAGAAGGAGAGAAAAAATTGAGAGGAACCAAGGAAAACAACGTAATCCACGGCTGCCCTTGCACCGCGTGTTCCTTATCCACTTTAGCCCTTCACTGGTTTAATGAGGTACCTACAACTGGCAGGGTTGCTGAGTCACATGCCCTTTTCCACTGCAGGATGAAGACTCTCGGCTTTGGACTGCACTTTTACCCCAGAACCCAAACACCTCTCTCCCCTGGTGTATATAAGGGCTTTTTCAGGTGTCACATGCACATAACAAAGGATAGTGCCATTTGCCAATAGTTCCCATGTAGGATAACATTGTGATGAACCACCTATGTAAATAAGAGGCTAACGTAAATGCGTGGTCAATTCTAACTTAAACGAGGCTCCGGGTAAAGCTCCAGAGAAGCATAACTTGTGCCGTTGTATTTTCAACAGTGACATTGTTCATGGCGAGAGCTATACAGTCTGTATGTACTATACAGCTCTGAGCAGTCACTAGCTTTCTGTGCTTTTACACGGGTATTCAGTGTGCCAGCCAGAAGACACTAATACCATCAGATAAGGACTTCTGACCCATCAATCAAGTGAGTGCTGCCAGTCTCTTCCTTTCTGTGATCTTTCTTTTACTGTGGCATGGACATTAAATTAGCCGGTTTACATATGTTGCTTTATTTGATTTACTTGACCCTTATGTGTGCCAATGTGCTCAGAAGTAAATAATCAGTGGAGTGAACTTAGTCAAGTAGTAACTTCCTGAATTTTGCTACTAAATGAATGCTGTGTTGTATCCCCGCAGCTACAAAGATCTCATGAAGACAATCTGTTACTTAAGAAGGAACAATATGTTGACTAAAGGGATACCATGTAGACAGCTTTGGTATCTGATTTAGAAAGAGGTTGTAGTCAGAATGAAGCTTCAATAATTAAGAAAACCAAAAAAATGTATTGGTCAACTTCAATGTGCATAATGTATCTATACAAATATTTCTTGTTTAATTTTATAATTTATGTGATTCTTGTTTATATTAAGTGCCCCCCTAAAATTTGTATCCAGCCAGACGATCTAGACTCAGACCTGTTCCTTGTATTGGTTGCAGAATACAGTTTAAGGGCTTTTTAATGGCTGTGTGGGCAAATGTTGCCATCTTGTGGCTGAATAAGGTAAAACATTTTTGAGGAGTACTTCGTATCCCTTGTCGTTACAAATCGTGTAACACTAGCAACGGATAAACCGAAATACGCATTTTCTCGTCGATGTTTTTTCCATTTTTTCTGATCGATGAGAAGGTTGCTGGGAAAGGCTTTCGTATCTAAGTCAGTAGATTGAAAATGTAAATACTGAATGTTAATAGGAGGCATTCCAGAAGTAATGTGTAGGTTCAGTAAGTTAAAAAAGGGTCTAAAAGACTGTTTGCTCTTTTTCTTTTTTCTTTGGGAAAAGACCTGCAGTTTTTATATCAAAGAATGCGAATCTAAGCGTTGCCAACTCTGGTCAGCTGGCTGGTATGAGATTTTCAGTTCGATACAAGTCTGCACAGGTATTTACATGTATAACAGATCATTTACCTTATAAATAGTATGTAACCAGCCCCGACGCTTTTATTGATGTAGTTAATTTTAGGTTTATAATGGAACTATATAGATTTGCTGTAAGATTTCATGCATTAGAGTCTGAAAGCTTGAGTGTCACGCCAGATGCGTGAGAGTTGGCGGACCTGCAACCGGCCCTCGTCAGCTCTGTGACGCTAAGGGCTGTACTTTTTAATCATATCTAAACAGTGCAGGCTCACTCCTAGTCGGTATTTACGTTTGTTTATGCTTTCTGAAATTAGTCTGCCGAGATGTCGTCATTGCAAGGTGGTATGATTTGCGAGTTCTATCCTCTCGATCAGGGTTAAAATGTAATGTCATCCTTGTAGTTTTGGTATGACGGGTTTTTAAATATAGATTCCCGCAATTACATAGTACATCACGGTATGTGTTTTTTTTTTTTCTTTTTGCATGGCTGGCCCTTTAAGTTTGCAGTGGCTTATTGTACTGTCAGTACACAGAATATAAAAACATTTCGGTATTATCATGTATATAACCAAGACTTTAATTAATATATATTTGCTATCATGTTTTGTGACAATATTCAATAAATACATGCCATTTAAAATGATTAAATTATAGTTGTCAGCTAAATTATAAATTTGTCATTTAAATGATTAAAATAATCCTCTAAATTATTTAGACTATTATTTAAATTACAGTTTATGCCAGCAACAATTACATGTATCTGTCAGTCACCCATCAAACTCAGTATGCGGGCTCTGAACAAAACCTAGCATCTGATTGGTTACATTGCATACGTTTTGTTTATTCTGACCTGCATGGGGCTACGTATTACATCCTAACTTTACAAAATCTTAAGTAAACCCTTCTAACTTTAGGATAACAGTTAAGCTGTCCTAACTTTCACTGGCTACCACATAGTGTTAGCTAGACCTAAAATTATTTAATCCATATGGCTGCTCTTTTACTGCTTTTACACTATGAAAGCATATATTGGACTTTATTATATGTAACCCACAGAAGACAATCCACAAATACGTACCATGATTCACAAATATATTTCGCTATCCACAAATTAAGCATTTCATAAGTGTCAAAGGCTTTCATTGACAATTACATTAAGTTTATGCAAATAGTCAATATTTACAGTGTTGGCCCTACTTTTTCAAGACCTTTACAATTCGTCCTGGCATGCTGTCAATCAACTTCTGGGCCAAACCATGACTGATGGCAGCCTATTCTTGCATAGTCAATGCTGGGAGTTTGTCAGAATTTGTGGATTTTTGTTTGTCCACCCGCCTCTTGAGGATTGACCACAAGTTCTCAATGGGATTAAAGTCTGGGGAGTTTTCTTGCCATGTACTCAGAATGTCAATCTTTTGTTCCCTGGGCCACTTATTTATCACTTTTACCTTATGTCACGGTGCCCCATCATGTTGGAAAAGGCTTTGTTCATCACCAAACTGTTCTTGGATGGTTGGGAGAAGTTTTGGTACCATTCTTTATTCATGGCTGTGTTCTTCTGCAAAACTGTGAGTGATTCCACTCCATTGGCTGAGAAGCAACTCCACACACGAATGGTCTCAGGATGCTTTACTGTTGGCAGGACACAGGACTGATGGTAGCGCTCACCTTTTCTTCTCCGGACAATCTTTTTTCTAGATGCCCTAAGCAAATCGCAAATCGGAAAAACTAATCGTAAAGTGGATTCATCAGCGAAAATGACTTTACCCCTGTCCTCAGCAATCCAACCCCTATACCTTTTGCAGAATATCAGTCTGTCCCTGATGTTTTGGAGAGAAGTGGCTTCTCTGCTGCACTTCTTAACACCAGGCCTTCCTCCAAAAGTTTCCACCTCACTGTGCCTGCAGATGCACTCTCACCTGCTGGTTACTGGTGATATTTTGCCAAATTCAGATGTCTTTTGTCCAGTAACTTAGTGAGCAGTCCAATATGGCAGTTCCATTCGCTGCTGTAGAGTCAGTTTTTAAAGGTGATCAGAAAAGTTTAGAGAGGTGAAAACCATTTTAAATCCAGTCACACAGATGACTACAGCTACTACAAAGGGCTGTTGGCAGGTTCAGTCAGAGCAAGCATGAGGGACAGAGTCTGCAGTTTAGGTGAGTTATGACAGATGGATTTGTCTAACTTTTAGCTGTATTTTATTCTGAAGTTCCGCTCAAAAAATTACTGCTGTTTACTTTTAATAAGTATAAAGTTTAAATATTGGCTGGCAGTATCGGCCAAAATATTCATTAGCTATCAAGATGTCTATCAGCTGATACCGAGTTGCTAATGATATATCGTACATCTCTACACCAAACTTACTTCCTGTGGGCAATTACTGGGTTTTATAGCTTTCTGTCATGCCCAGCTCCGTCCGATCCTCGTGTGTGCCACGCCCACCTCGTTACCTCGTGTGATTCCCCGATTGTAATCACCTGTGGCTTGTTAAGTTCAACCTGTCTGGTGTATTTAGTCCGTGTCTGAGTCAGTATTCCCCAGTTCTGTCATTGACGTTGAGTCGCCATCTACCCCGTGTCTTGGAAATAAAACCTGATCACTTGTGGACTCTCGCCTTCCTAACTCGTCTTTCCCCGCGACGTGACACTTGCAAGCTAGCTTGCTGGGTAGCAGGAATGGGACAGTAGCCGACTTTGGAACAGTAATGTCCCCCATGACAGAAACAAAATCTACTGTTCTGTCAAACGGTGCAACATAACTTGTTCTTATTGTGTGTTCGCTGTAGACTCCAGATCTAGACAGCTCTGTCAGCACTCATCGCTCATCCTGCCAGTCCCAGATGCAGATGATTGAATTTTGGACTGTATTCTAAACCAATGAAATTTTGGCAGCATAGTTATAGAGTGAAATTAAGAGGATGGAATATTGCCTCTTGAATTATGAAGATACCATTAAAACATTGAATTTTTCCAACTGAATTTATTCTCATGAAATTTATTTTGAGGTAAAAGTAAATTTCCTTGAATTCAGGCTACTGAATTATAAAAATGCAGTTTATAAATTGTATATTTTGGATCTGAATTGTGGAAGCCAGATATTTTTGTATTGAGTATTTTACCTATGAAATTACAATTGAAATATTTTCAGTTGAAATATCCAGTGTTTGTACATGTCACAGTCAATGTACATTTGCATTTAAATTACAGCCCCCTAAAATTCAAGCGTTATTAAATGCTATATGTTTGTATTCGATCAGTGTAATTGAATGTTTTTTGCAACAGCAACTTTGATCATTAATTTACTTCTACATGTAATATTTATTGTAAAACTTGCAGTTAAGATTCTAATGGTTAATTTGCTCCCTTCCAGGACTCTCAAGCTGAGTGCAGTCTCTGCATAGATAACGAGAGCAGCACAGTGAGTACCCAGTGGCTTTCTATCATTTTAGCTCTCATTAACATTTATTTATTGATGTTGTTGCAAAGTAGTAAAGCTGAGCATGTTCAATATCTTAACTGCCAGTAAGATCTGTGTAGCCTGCTTGTGATGTTTGATGTCCTACATTATGTTGTATACCTCAGTGTAAAAGACATTCTTATTTACTTTTAGAGCCTTACTGCAGTGTCTTCAGAGTCTTTATTTTATGGCAGCACTTTTTGGGTTTCAACCATAATCTACTTTTTTGTTTCAAATTTTCAACGGATACATTATTATAAATGTCTTAGGGCTATTCATTATTCAATGAAGTAATAATATGCATTTTAACAGATAGGGCCCTTTTGTTCTAAGTTTTAATGATCATGAACCATGACAAATGGAAAAAAATAAATCGGTAAATAACTGGGATAATTGCAGTTACTAAATAGTTAGATAAAATAGATGGACTGTAATCCGAGTCATCTTAAGCTGGTTTTTCAAAAGCCAATGAATTTAGCATGCAGCGTAAAGGAAGAAAGTTATCTTTAAATTATTTTTTTAAATCTCATCGCAAATATCTTAGTAGCTTAGATTTATTTTAAGGTTTTCAAAATAAAGTACAACTCATCAGTTTAAGTAAACCCTAGTCATGTTTTCTAAGAAATGTTTGATAGAAAAAAATACATAATCTGTATTTTATTTTCAGAAAGCACAATTCACCAGTTGAAAAGTTTTATGATGTTCTAAAGGAATTTCTGTGTTTTTATTTTAATGTGCTTTTAGAGAGAACCTTTTATGATATTATGATGTGCATTCAGCACATGCTCATTTTAGCTCCACCTGCAGGTACATCCAGATTCAGGCACCCACAAGGCCTCCTCAATACTCCATTTGTAAGCTCAGTCGCTCCCCTCCTTTTCCTTTGAGCTCTGTTGATCCATGACCATGGGAAGTTGCCATTTTCTATGTGACAATGAAGACATGCTTGTACATACCTTTGCATTCGTGTTTGGCCCGCCTTAGATGACCCGATAAAAACATTCATTGGTCTGCTCGGCTCATCATGAAGAATAACTTTAATTCCCTTGCAAAAGATTCATTGGCTGTGTTGGTTTGCCTTCTGTAGTGTGTCAGGGAGGATCTTTGGATATATTTATGAAATTCATGATTAGCCCGCATTTTTACTCAAGTTTATGAGAAAAGTAAACATATTGCCAACAATAAAATCTGCTAATGGAAACAATGGCGAGGTGATATAGGGGACATTGTACACTATTCCGATGCTGAAGTGAGAATCCAAATTGTGGGATCAGTTTCTGGTCTCAGTCCTGACGGTACATAGGAGAAAAGCCTGCAGGTATGTTCTGAACCATAAGAACCTTGTTTTGCTTTGACAATAATCAGTTCACAGACGGATGTGGGACAACCCTCTCTATAAAAGTTAGGTACAGTTGCCATAAACATATGACAACAATAGTTTTGCCAGAGTCTAGATCTTCCTTCAGGGGTGAATATGAAAGTTTGCAGTTAAAAGGAGATGATAAAAGATGAAAAAACTTTTAATCATGCTAGTCCACAGAGGAGAGACAGGGCAGTTTTGAGCTGTGTTGAAGGTTGGGATAAAGGGGACTGGTGCAGGCATGTAGTTATAACTTTGATTGAGTGTGAAACCTTCTGCATTAGCTTACTTCATAATCAGGTATAAGTCTGTAACCAGCCTCGTAGTAAATCTGAAGCACCAGCTGGACACCCTTTCCCCAGCTTTTGCAGCATCCGTAGTAACAAGTTCACACAAAAGTCTCCTAATTAGCAGGAGCACACATGAAACTTGGCAGGAGAAAATGAGAATATTTGGGTTATATTGTGTGACATTTGTGGCATTTTTGTTCATTTTTATAACTATTTTACACTTAGGTGGTCAAGCTTGTTTTCTACTTAAATGTTAACGCTCAGAAATAAATCCAGTATACAGCTCCACTTCTGTTTAATCAAGGAGACTGACCATAGTAACACATAAAGTGTGTGCAATGTGGTTCATAAGATCAATGGGGCAAATGGATTTTACGCATCTTATCAATGTTTTTCTGTCATTACATAATGGTTCAGGGAAAAAACAAAAAGCACAAGTTTAATGTCAGAAACTTCTAAGTTGAATTACAAGATTGTCAGGATCAGTCCCTTTTGTTATGTCAGTTCCCCTAGTGGCCAGCAGATGTCGCTGGTCATCCCAGTGTCTTTTACTCCTAGTATGTTTGCCTGCTCCCGGCTTCACTGTATGGCCAAACAGGCTAAGTGGTCGGCCTCAGTCCTTACTTCCCTTTTACAGTATGTTACAATTAACTGTTTATTTTTTGTTTGTTATGTTACTTATTTGTGTATTTCTGTGTGGTTCCTTGTTTTGCGCCCTGGTTGTATTACGTTCAGTTTCCCTTGTTTTAGTTTCCCTTGGTGTTTGAACCTGTTGTATCTGATAATTGCCCTCACCTGCTCCTTGTTGCCCCAGTTCTTATAGCCCACATCTGGCCCATGTTAGTCTCTGTTATCAGTGCATTTAAGTACCTGTTGGTTCTGTTCCTGAGTCAGTCATTGTACTTGTTCCTGTGTGTTTGTAGCTGTGCTGTTTCCCTGTGTTGCTGTATGGTTCTTAGTCATAGCTACCCCATGTTGGTTTATAGCAGCGGTGGCCAATCTTATCCGCAAAGGGCCGGTGTGTATGCAGGTTTTTGGGATAACCTGTAGGTCAGCTGTTCAAACCCAGGTGTGAGGACTCCTCAGCCAATCAGTCCTCTAAATAGTAATCTAATTAGGGAGCTGTAGCAAAAACCCGCACACACATCGGCCCTTTGCGGATAGGATTGGCCACCCCTGGTTTATAGTTTCCTACCTACCCTTGGTTTTGTTGTTCCTGGTTTTGCTCTCTGCCTTAGTTTAGTTTTGACCCCTCGTGGTCCCCCTTTATTTTCTGGTTCCCCCTTTGTGTGCTTTTTGAGTTTTATAAAGTTTTCTGTTTCTTGGTGCTGTTCCGTGTCTGGTTTCTCCTTCGTGGTGTCCTGCCATAACATAGGATATCCTGGTGGTCATCTGCAGACAGTATGGAAAATTAGTATATTACGATCAAAACGACTCTAAAACTGACAAATATGCGGCATATGTATGTATTATATAGAATAACATTTGGAAGCACTATGTAGTGCAGGGTTCTTCAACTCTGGACCTCGATTCCAAATCCAGGCCATGTTTTCAGTTCTCCCAGGTAGTTGTTTAATAATTACTGATTCTGATTGGTCAGAGGCTTCACACCTGACTGACAGGTAAAGGAAGGCTGGAAAACCAGCAGTGCTTGGACCTCGAGGACCGTGAGTTGAATAACCCTGATGTAGTGTCTTGCTGTGAAGAGCACATGCATGTAAGATTTGCTCTATAAGACCTGGTTTCTTTAAAGCGATGATTTTTACACATTTTACTTTAAGGGGTACTTTAAAGTAGCCTAGCATCTCATCAAATTTTAGTTGTACTCCTGTCAGCTGCTCTTGTGTGCAGCATGTGATATTTTTAAGGGAGATAATCATGCATACTGACACTCAGGCAGACTGCCTGCTGGTAGGTGGCCTAAAATCTGAACCTCAGTGGATATTAGAAGTGTTTAGAAAGTTCTGCTGTGCTGTGAAGAAGTGAAAACTTTCTCCTTTGAAGTGTGGAAATTATTTATTGAGTGAACTTGTATAACCCCATTGTGTAACCATGCATCTTTTCTTCAAATGCTGGTCCTTTCCCTGGTCTTGCATCAGAGATGATGATACCCTGGCTGATCTACCGGTATCAGGCCCTCAAGGGGTTAAAGTGCTTCTTACCAAAAAAAAAAAAAAGAACAATGAATACATTGATCTTTTTTGCCCTGGCTTTTGCAGTTAAATGTCCTTTAATGTTCCTGGAAATGAAGGCTGCAAAAACCAATTATTCTGATTATTCGATTGATTTTGTGATCAGGCGATTTAAGTAATAGATGATTTGAGACAAAGCACATGATTTGAAGAAAAGTGCAAATGCTTTAAAATCTTTATAGAAAAAAACGGTACGAGGAATTTTTAAGTTAGATATAATAAAAACCTCACACAGTGTAGAGCAGGGGGTCTTACCCTGGGGGCCGTGGACCCCCAAGAGGTCCGTCAGTGGGTCTTAGGGGGTCCATGGTGGTCAGATTAAAAATGAACAATTATTTTCACTGTATATCATATAAACTTGTTTTATTTTTGCCACTGTGTATATGAAATGTCTTGTATATATATTTTGGTTACTGAAGAAAGGCTGTAAGGTTGCATGGGATGCTATTGAATACAGTCAGGTAACATATTATACTGCAAAATCACCATCTTGTGTCACTCCATAAGTGTAGGGCTGCCACGATTAGTTAACATAGTCGATGACGTCGTCGCTGAATATGTGTCAACATCAATATTTAAAATCAACACATCTTTTATTATTTTATATTTATATAGCAACAGGATAAAATTAAATTTTAGATGCTGCTCACTGGTGAGTTTTTAGAACAGGTCCGCAGACGACTCGTATGGTCCTCAGGGGCATCCTGGTGCCCGCGGGCACCATGTTGGTGACCCCTGATTTAGATTAATCGATCAATCGGTAAAACAGTCTATAGATTAATCCATAGAAAAAGTCGTTAGTGGCAGCCCTAAGTAAGCGGGTTATTTTTTATTTCCACAGTTTACCCCAGCTTGTGAATCTTCTCATATACTGGTAAGATAACTGAGGGTAATAGTATCTTCAAACACATACTTTTTCCTACAGGTATTCAAGGTGTGCTACCTAGGCTATGTTTATGGTTTTTCGTGATGGTAGGGAAGGACGACCTTTAACTACACTTGTAACATCTGAGGGTGGAGGCAGTCTGTAGCTTTCACTAGATTCAAAAAGGGGTCCGTGATCTCTATTAAAGGTGACTAAGTGGCATAGAAACAAAGGTCTGCTGTCTCAAAGCTTGCTAATGATTGTACTTTATATTGCAGTGTATGGTATTTTGATGCTGCATTCAAAAGCAGCGCTATTCCTGCAGGGCTTGGGGTTTCCCTTTAATTTTATCGCCAAGATAACAAAATATCTCTGTATCCATATTCTGTAAAACCGCCGAAGCGTAACTGCTTTAAAACTGTTCATATAAGTTGACCCATTTCACTACACTGCTTATATTCCACCAGACCAGGAGAGCAGTTGTATTACAACAAATACAAGCAGTATGGTGAAATGGGTAAACGCTTTATGAACAGTAGCTACTAGGACTGGGCGGTGTTGAGGTAATATCGCATACTGCGGCATAAATTTTCAAATCGTTGCGACAAAATTAGCCGGGATTGCAAATTGGAAATACTGTGTACTGTGTTACGATGGCTGGGCAGTGGAAAAAGTGAATATGCAGGTACCTCTGCACCTCATCATATAGCTGCTCACCATACCTACAACTACAATAACTATTCTTCTCTCTCTTCGTTGATCTCTGATCTGTGAAAGTCAATCAAGCTCCCTACCAGAAACGGCTAATTTGCTTCCACATATGCAGTGGACATGCACTGATGTGCTGGACATAAAAACCAGGGCTACATGCACAGCATCTGCGGCACATCCCTGATTATAAAAAGTGCGTCAATCTCTCTGTGCATGGACAGTTAGTGCTTGTGGAAAAGTGAGGTATGAATTGGCTTTAAAACCTAGATCATACTTCACTTTTCAGCATGTGCTTCACTTTTCCATGGCCAGTCATGAATGCAGAAAAGTGAAGTATGAATTGGCCTTAACATTAACGCTGCTAGATAATATCACTATACATAATTTACGTAGCAAACCGCAAAAATGTAACCCATTGAGGAAAAAAATCCAGTGTCCAGACTCTTTATATTACTGATTATTATTGACATTATTGATTAGTTGTTGCACCCCTACTGAAAATGTTAACCTTATACAAAATTATTATATATAAATTATGAAGTTCACTCTGATGGCTAATTATTTAAAGCATGCCAACAGTATGATCTATAGCTTTGGTCATTGTAAATGACTGCTGTACAGCATACTGTGAATGATCTTTGATATTCAGTTTATGGGAAGTTTAGGGAATCGTGTTTTGTTGAAGAGATTATACTATACTTAACTATACTTTCTGGGCATATATCATGCTTTTATCGTGTAGCTAAGGATCATCGCTGAAATGGAGCAGATTGCTTACACTTCACAAATCATTTTTGTATAGGATCTGTTAAGTGTCCATCTTCTGCAGAGTAATTTCAGAGTACTTTGTAAGATGATGATCTTTCATTTTAACAAATGTCTTAAATTTACCCTGATTGTCAGCATGCATTCTTTTATTATGGCATTAATATGGCATTGTGAATGAAGTTCTTGAAAAGTAATGCATCTTTTTCAAAGGGTTAGAAATTGTTTTGCTAGGATTTAAGTGGTTTTTTATCCAGTTATAACTGAAGCATTTCCTTAACAGTATGCATAATCCATCAATGGGAACATTTATATTTGCTACTGACCATATATACTTTGAATTCTTCTGAATTCTTTTTTGAATTCTTTTGAATTTTATTATGGATAGAATTCAACTGAAGATTCTTTCACAGAGGGAAACTTAGTCCTACAATTAGTCCTCCTTCACTGACCATCAGAGGGCAGTAGAGGATTAAACAGGAAATAGCAGCAGTTCTGTCGTTAGACAACGGAGGAATAAGCGGTTTGCCTGGTGTTATTTTTGAGTGGCGCATGGTTCGTTTATCATCTTACTGTGCTTTCTAACCAAGTTGTGAGAGGACAATTGATCTCAAATGTAAGACCACAATAATTTTCTAGTAAAAATTTTAATCTAAAATCCCTTCGTACTCTGCTGATTTTTCAATGCTGGATTGAAGTAAAAGACTTGGAAACAAGATTCATTTAATAAATGGTCATAGCCCTGGAATCAACTAAATCTTTCTTCTTTCAGTCTAAGACATATGTAACAAGATCTCTGCATTTGTCATGAGCTGCTGTACAAACGATCTTTCCTTTCATATGTGATCTTCTGAATATCGGCTTGTGACCATCATTTCCATGATAGATACACTGTAGATCTTGATTATAATTTGAGGATGCTTTCCTGGTCCTCTGTTCTTTTGCAGTGTACGGCCGAATTAAAAAAAAAATGCTTCTGAGGATGCGGAACAGTAAGTGAAGGAATCGTGCTACTGCTCTGCTACTCTCCTCCTACCATGTTGATTACAGATCAGATATCCTGAAGGGTAGCTGTGTTGTCACATCCATCACCGCCATGCACCTGCTTCAGAGGCACCTTCAGTGCTTTCTGTGATTACGTCTTTTATTCTTAGGCAAATCATGTAGTTATTTCTCTTCTTCCTGTTTACCGGTATTCTAGGTCATGTCAAATCCTGCTTCTATATGCATTCTAGCCATGTCATTATACCCCTTTTCATGTATGAGCTTATTTAGAATATCCTGGATTGCACCTGTTCTCTGACGTCTGCAGTTATAAACAGCAAAATCTTCCCAGATTCAGCTCCTCTATTAGCTAACTCCATAATTGCACAGAAAGAGCTAAGGCTGCCTTATGCAGATAAACAGTTATTATTGCAATCATCCCATCATGTGTAAATACACTTGTGGTTGATTCATAGTAAATTACGGAGATTTGTGGTATTTATAGCACTGTGGGCTGCTAGAACATGTACTGTACTTATTTGATATTTTGAAAATAATGAGGTAACCCATACCTATTTACCATTCAGGCCCTTATGCAGTCACTAAATATGGGGGCATATTTGGTTAAATTATGAATAAACAAAACATAATTCAAGATCATAATTGTTATGGCCTGATTTTTAATATGGTTTTTATCTGAAATGTTGTGTGTGGTTTGCTTTGTAAGAAAGATCCTATTTTCTTGATTTCAGTATATAATTTTTTCTTATTTCTTGATAATCTCACAGTTAAACATCTTTAAGGTTAGATTTAAAAGCAGTACTAAAGGATTCTTAGCAGTGGGCATAACAGTACCAGATTAAAAGTGAGTTTAGATGTTTAATCCCCTCTTACCCATTAACCAGAGGGTTAAGTATACATATTCAGACATTGTTTATTACTCTTATTGTCTAAACTCCTCCATCATCTTACTGGTTGGTTGACTTCCAGTTCATGATCCAAGCTTCAGTTCCCTTTCATATTAGAAATGTATTCTCTTGGCTGCGTTGACGCTCCAATTTAATGTGAATACTCCATTTCTGAAAGTTTAATCGTATTGTTTTCCAAAAGCCTGTTTGCATTATTTTTTAAATGCTGCACTCATTTTGTTGCCTGCCAAATCATATGCTGCCCTGGGCAACATTAGATAACTTAAGATACACTGCCAAATATGATAATAATAGAACATTTTTTAAGTGTTTTTTCATGGAGCAGTCTAAGCCTTACAAGAAAAGAGGAAAAATAACCTTTAATGTTCCTTTGTTTTCCTTAGGGTAATAAAAAAAATGAAAAATTACTTGTGAAATGTCAAAAACATCATAAGGAATAGATGTGACGGGTTGATTAATGAAAGCTATGGTGGTGGCATTGTGCTGCAGTAGCAGTAGCTGGGAGCAGCAGTGATGTGAAGGGTAATATCTCAGCATCCACTTAGCACTTTCCATCATGCTGGGCCCAGCTTAGTCTTAGCCCTCACTATACGCAGGCTAGGGAGAGGCACTAAAGCACCCATAACACCTTTCTTATTCTCTTTAATGTTGTCTGGAGGCGAGGAGAACACAAAGATTAATGTGAACAATCTAGCTAGCTAAGGGCAGCAGGCGAGAATGGGCCCCTGTGAATGAGCCAGTACCATTAATAGAAGAAGTTCAAAATCATTTAAATGACTGTGAGAACAAGAGGCAATTAACCCAGACCCTCACAGAAACCATGTGGTGCTGGGCTCATTTCAGTACCCCTCCCATTGTCTTGGTAGCCCAAGAATCTTTTATATCCGCTCTGGATGCTACTCGATTACATTAAGGCCTACAGAGTGTGCTGATAGCCTTGCGAATACTCCTCTTTCCAGCTCGTATGTATCCAAAATGCATGTGTTTTATGTTTTTAAGTAGCGCGAGGAATTGGCAACAGACCCAAGAAAGAACATGCTGACAATACATTTCATAGCATCCAGTGGTCAGCTGACTGCTATAATCATTTGGACTGCAGACATAGGCTCATCACCAGCCTATATTTTAAATGGCCACTATACACTATATATGCAATATACATTTTTCCAAAACTGTAAGGTTTTTTCATTATTATTTTTCGCATCTTCGGACTTGACAATATAACATGGGCTGTAAAAGTCTAGTTTTTGAAGCCAGCTACCTGCCACTTAAATTATTTCACTCTGCGCCTTCGGGTGAGATGTACTGAATGTTGGATCTCAGCAAAAATGCCTCTGTAGGTACCATATCAGCAAGCCTGCTCTCAAACCAATAATTAATTAAAGAGTACAATAATTCTCCTGCCACCCTTTTAGTAGATATTTTTGTCTCAACTGGTTTCAAGTTGATTTGGAATTTCTGTGTAAAACCATTAATGTGTGTAAAAATCACATTTTTTCTATATTTGTGAACCTTCATGAAAGATTATTAAAATAAACAGGAAAAAAACGGTATATGTGTATAAATACTGTATGTCTATGTATGAATATACATTTTATATAGGCGTATTTGCAAATGAATGATTATCTATTGATTGTTATGTACCATTAAGAAGGGGGGTGCCCTGCCCTGACCCCCCGCTGCACTGTTCTGTCCTGTCCTGCCTTCCCTTTTTTAACATTTACTTTATTCTGTAGCCTATATATGCTGTACAGCCAAAAGTATGTGGACATGCAGGTTGATTAGTGGAATTGGCTACCCATCGCTGACACAGATGTAAAATTAAGCACTCAGTGATGCAATCTCCTGTAAGAAACATTAGCAGCAGAGAACTGGTGGTTTTACAGATGAGGTTAGTGATATTCCGTTTGCACCATCATCGGACGCCATCTTTCCAACGAGTCCGTTTGCCTTGTTTTTGCTCTGCTAAGAGCTGCCAGGGTCAAACGCAAATGACGTGACTGCGAAGGTCAAAATGCCTGTGAGCAAATGGTAGCCACACAGGCTCACAGAAAGTGACCTGATGACCCAACCACAATTCCCAAGTGTTAATAATGACATTGCATGTTATGCATTCATCACATTGCAAGGGCCATGATAGTCAGCTGGGTTGAGATCAGGCTTGGGTGGTATCCAGACTCCAGACATTATACTGCAGTATTACGACATTTTGACAGTACAGTGAAAACCACTTATTGTGATCTCGTCTGTCTGGGTGAAATTGATCACTACAAGCCGATGATCATTATAATATTTCTTCTTCTTCTTTATGCCTCAGATTACCATCTAACTGACGTGTAAATTTCTTACATGAATACAAGGTAGTAAAATGGACAGTGTCATTATATACTTAATTTTGACTTAAATACAGTAGAACCGTTTCAAACGCTTTTCAAATTACAGTACACTGCAAATGAAATTACAAATGTGCTATAATACAGTACTATACATAAAATATAGCTTATTGTAGTGTCGCTGCTGCAACTTGTTGGCTCATTTTTGCTGGTTTATCATAAGCTTTGATAAGTCTATATTTGTCATTGAATGAAAAAGACTTTCTTTTACCCGTCATGTTTTCTGTGCACACAGCATTAGCTTGGGGTAGCTAGCCTGAAGCAGACGGGTTACCGCAAAGCAAAGTAGGGAGATCAAAGTAAAGTTGCTGTGGTTTTAATTTTGACCATATGTTATCATCTTTAAAAAGACTCCAAATGAACACTGTAAGCGGACTACTTGACTACTATAAGCAAATTGTCATTAAACAGTATTTGTACAGGAATGATTCTGTCCCAAGCTTTTTGATCCATATAAGTGGTTGATCAATTTAATCGTGATCACTATAAGTGGTTTCCACTGTACAGACGCTCCTCTACTTATGAACTTTCAACTTACGAACTTTCAGACATACGAACGAAGAGGACTGTGTTTGTTGGGCTCCCGTTTCCTGTCTGCAACATTAATTTGTTTTCTGCGTGCCAATTCCGCCTAGTACGACTTCTGGCCACTAATCCCGCCGCGCAGCAGCGTAGCGTGCGAACTCCCAGCATCCTAATTCTTAGTACTTGCATATACCCTTAAAATGATGTTGAATAACAACTTCCAAACATTTCAAGTTACGAACATTACAAGTTAGGAACGTATCTTGTTCGTAAGTAGAGGAGCATCTGTACTTTCAAAGGCAGCACTTTTCTGGTATTTTGAAATCTTGGCAATTAAAATTCGCTGACTGGGACTACCCCTAAACATCTGATTTGTCATAATACCAATCGAGTCTAGCTGAGATCATCCACTTCACTAAAACAGTTTCGATCAAAACAATTTTACTGTCATAGGAAGCTAGTTTTAGCAAGCCTTGCAAGTTAAAACAAGAAGGCCACCGCACAAACACAAATGCAAGAAAAGCTGGGCTTTGTGAATGGAAATGTTGAGCATATTTTAAAAATCAGTGTGAAATTTTGCTGTCTTTGCTTGAGGTCTGCATGCACTCTCCAAACCAATCGTAATAATTTTCATCCTTGCTGTTGGACTCCGTTATAGACAGTGTGGCACATTTTTGGCACGTTTTATCCAATGAGGGAGAAGTAGAGGAGAAAACAAGAACAAATCACTAAAAGGCGTAATATTTTAGAGTCTATAGAGATCATATTTTTGTTACATACATCTCGCAACAACACCAACTAAGTTAACATACTATTGGTTGAAAATAAGTTCTGCTTGGCTATAGTTTATTTCATGTAAATTTTCATTATTGCTTTCACTTTTTTTTCCAAAAGAATCTACATTGAGAATTGCAATATTTGAAAATTTTCCAATATCATGCTAGGCTACTTAATACTCATGGTTCTGGAATGAGATGTTGTTTAAGCTGATATCCACCAGTGTTCATTTTAACAGCATATTTAGATATAGTTTTAAGGCCTTTTTACTCAGAGTCTGATTTTTTTTTCTTCACAAAAAAAAAATCAAACATCATCATTCTGAAATGAACAAATGGATTTCTGTGAAGGCTTTCATATGAAGTCTGTAAAATGTGAGTTATGTTCTGCTTTTTTTATTCAGAGAGTGCTCGATTTCTCCAGTTTTCAGATGCATCAAAAAAAGAAGAAAAAAAAAAGAAATGACCAGTAGGATATCCTACAATTATCGTAGTAATTCGCGCTCTTGAATTGGCAATATGTGTGCTCCAATTAGTAATTCATTCTCTTGAATTGCTATGACATTTTTTTCTACCATGACACCTAAGGTCCCCCGTAGATATCACTTTTTTACACTTGTTATGATTTTTATGGAAGAGAACCAAATTTCTGTTTTTTTAAAAGGATGAAAACCGATTCATGCCACCAATTTTCTCTTCTGCCTTCGATTCAATCCAAGGTTGGTATTGCAGATCCTAATTCAGTGCAGGTACAACCTTGACAATAAAAAATAATTAACGAAAGGGGGTGGGGGAGTAGATCAATAATACTGTGTTTGGGTCACTTCTTATTCTCCCCAGTTATGTGTCGCCCTGCCCAATAGTAGGTTATATCCTGCTCCTTATAATGATGTATTTAAGGTTAAAAATTTAAATATTTTAATGTTTCTTTTATTCAATTGTTTTTATTTTTTATGGTTTTGTAATATACCTCTTGGATTATATTAGACTGTGACTATTAACATTTTTATTTTACTTGATTTATGGCCACTACCCCCTGTAGTTATTTGGATTATAATAGATGGATACAGCCAAAGCTTTGTTTGCATCAACAATGGTCTCTAAAAATATACATTTTTTTTTAGAATTGGATATACCCAGTATATTTGCCTTTCTCTTTTAACTTGTTTTCTCAAAACTCGTTGTCGCTACTACTATTGCTTATTGCTCGTTGACACTTTTTTTTGTTATGCAAACTTTTCTGCTGTTGTGAAAATTTTGTATCGTTTTTGGTGTGAAAGGTCTTAATTTGTTATACACAGTTGAATTCTTTGTGAATTTGTCTTTGTCGCTTTCAGTGTCAAAATGACATTTAGTGTTAGTCTTTTGACTAAAATGTAGTTTAATCTTAGTCATCATTTTTTAAGTTTGAGTTTTGTTTTACTGAGAAAAATTACGGGAAATTTAGTCGACTAAATCTACAGTACAGACGCTCCTGTACTTACGAACAAGTTACATTCCGAACAGCCGTTCGTAAATTTTCGCAAGTCGTTATTCAACATCATTTTAAGGATATACGCAAGTACAAAGAACTAGGATGCTGGGAGTACGCACGCTACGCTGCTGCGCGGCGGGAGTAGCGGCCAGAAGTCGTACCAGGTGGAATTGGTGTGCAGAAAATAAAAATTGATGTTGCAGACAGGAAACGGGAGCCCAACAAACACAATTTGGTCTTACAGTCCTCTTCATTCGTATATCTGAAAGTTCGTAGAGGAGTGTCTGTACTTGCAATCAATGAAGCTAGGTTTAGTCATAATCTAATACATCATTTTCACATTTTTTTGAAAATTTCTTTCTTTTCTGTGTACACACACACACACACACACACAGATCTGCTCTAGATTCCTGAAGGAAACATCTGTAAAGCTGTTACGTGCAGTTTTTAAAGACAGATTTTTGTGGAGGTTGCAATGTGAAACATTGCATTAATTCAAAAATGCTTAATATGAATGTTATTTATATTGTGTGTGTATATATATAAAAAACAGAATTTGGTCAGAAATAAAATAAAATACTTGCACTTTCATACTTTTTTGAAATTTGTAGTACAAACCAGGCTGGTGCGATGTCTAATTTCATACCCTCACACCATCCAGAGATTATACAGTCCCCCACAGTAAAGTCACCCAAGCCTAGAACAGACAGAACAGTTTACAGACGTACTTTAAAAACAGAACTGCATGATTCATGCATTTGAAGCACTTTAGATCCAATCATGTGCAACTACAATCAACAATAAGTCATGAAATTCATCTCTTCTTGACATTTTCGTCTCATTTTTATTCATTGATGAAAGTGTCCATATATTTTGTGAGTTTTTGGCATCATAAATTATTTTTCATTTTATAATTTAGTTTTCATCAATTAAACTCTCCTATGTCAGTTTTTGTCAACAAAATTAACATGGTGTGTATCACACTTTTATGTATATATGTCCGTGTGTGTGTGTTTCCCAGCACAGCATAAAGAAAAAATGTTAAGCATGACTGATATGCACAGTTATTGTTATAGATATTGTTCTTTGCATTATATTGTCTATAAAATTTTGATTTATTATGAAAAAGTGCATCGTAAAAAAAACTCAGTGTGACTTATTTTTTATTTTTTTTTAAAAGAATGTCACCTTCTCACTGTTTAGTAATGGAAGGACAAACAGACGGTGGCATCCATGCAATCTGTTGAGGGTTAGATTCCGTACAATGTGAGAGCAGTGATCTGAAAGAACCGTACTATTCGACAGAATGTGTCGCTTAATGGCTCTTTTTTTTAATCCATGTTAATGCCCCTTGGCATATTGGTGGAAATGTGAGAGTGGCAACAGCGCTGCTTTGACTAGTTTTCATAGAATATTTTAATAGAATGAAATGGGAAGTCCCTGTCTGTCCCCCCCCACCCCCACGCCTTCCTGTCACCCTTTTCTGATTGAAAAGAGATGTGAGTGGTTTGAATAAGATTGATGGTGGACCACAGCAAACAATCAGATGGAACTATCACAAACCATCCGTCAATGCCCAGATAGGACATGCAAGTGAGTTACCAGTATGAAATATAGCCAGCATAAACGGATGTCCGATTCCTAAAATTGATATTGAGGGGCATCTTTGAAAACTATACTGCAAGCTTTTTGGCTAAAATCAATATCCTCCACTGTAGAAATTGGATGCCTGCTATCCAGCCTAGCCCAATCGAAAGAAATTTTTGATTGATTTACTTTTGGCATTTTATGTATTTAGAAGTGAACTGTTGACTTCTTCTTAGTTAGAACCGTGCAAATGGTTGCACCGGCAAAGTTTAGCCATGCACTAATATATTTATGAGCCCATGACTGTGTGTATTTCTGCGTGCCCTCGACCCCTGTGTCTGCTGTGTGTGTGTCCTGCTACCAGATGGCTATCCCTAGTCAGTTAACACTGGCAGTTGGTACCAAAATTACTTGAAATGTATAGCTTTTATGTCTGTAACACTTTTGTATTATACTGTACAATTAAGTTACATGATGAAACCCACATGTAGCTTATTTAATTGGTGACTGATAATGTTAGTAACTGCTAATATGTTAATGGTAGGAATCCATCCCAAAAAAACTGCTTGGTTTCATGGAGGTCACAGGATAGTCACCTTATACATTATGTGTTTCATCCATCATTTTCTCAATAGTGGCTTGAAAATGCTTGTTCTTAGTGACAGGAACAGTATATGGGGTGGTTCTTTTTGTTAAATGATCAACGTCTGGGAGTTTTTCTTTTCTTTTTTTTTTTTTTTAAAGGATATCTTGCTGTTCTTCAAAGAAATAAGTCTGAAAAGTTATCCCTCTAGGGGGGAGGAGAGAGCAGAAGAAGCACAGTGGTGGTAGCAGAGATCAGTTTGCATTTTATGATGGATTGTGATGGGCCCTGTATGACATATGTAATGGCAGTCTCGCTAAGTGTTGAGCGAGTCGGGATTTATAGAATTCCCTAAATGAAAGCTATCTGTGGTAGGATACAGCAGTGAAGATACTCGGGTTAGGAATAATCCATTACTGAAGGTTTTAGGTTTCATTTAATTTGATTGTCTCAGAATGAATGTAGAGACCGGGTGGCAATAAACATTGCTCTAGGTTGACTTCATTCAGTGTAGTTTATCATAATGTGTGGAACTGATTGATCGCACTCATTACACTTTCCTTGGCTGATTGCATTGCTGTGATGAGTGTCTGGTAAACATGGTTCCAGAAAGGAAGGGATCTTACGAGAGCCGCTGTATGCATGCGGATGCTATGAGGCGCATCGCATTTTGAAGACCCACTGCTGACATAATCAAAATGCAACGTGCGTGATATTTTTCTGTAGATGGAACACGGAAATCAACCTGCATGTTGACCAAATGTGAAACTATTCTGTGGTTCCTAATGGATAAATTCATAGAAGCTAATACAAAGTAAAATGAGGATTATTTACACTTTAGTAGCCACTATACAGCCTCTTTGGTCTCAGCGGGTACAGGTGATATGCACACTCCGACTGTGGAGCATTTAAATTACTTTGAAGTGGATTTTAGTAATTTGTTTAATCTTGTCTTGGACAATGGAAACTACATGATCAAGGATTTTAGTGTACTATTAGCACATTAATTTGCCTTGCATTGCTTATTCCATGTGTTTTGAGATTCATTTGTGAAGAAATTGAATAGGTTTGGTGGTACTTGAAAATAAAATGTATGTTTTTAAACATTCACCTGGACAAAACAACACTTGTTTATTTTTTAGTGGCCCTGTTTTTATTCTTGTGGTAACCCAACTTAATTTGACTGTTTTTCATGATAAGTATGATCCGATATAAATATTTCCGTCAGTGTACAGTGTACACAGCCGAGTTATTCTCTGGAATGGAGGCCTTGTGAAAGAATGGAGGCCTTGAAATGTACGTACAAAAACAAATCAGGAAATATAAAGGATCTTTTCATAAGCAAAGCTGGAAGAAGAAAAGTGTTAAATGCAGAACAGTGAACATGTTACTGTACACATGTTACATATTTCAATCCTTCGCTGAGGATTACATGCAGCAAATAGACTCTTGTTTTACAACAGAAACATTAATGAGGTTATATTTCAGGGTAACAAGAAAATAAATACATTTATCAACAATTAAATTAATGCCCGGAGTTTAAAGCTGCCACTAGCAACTTATTTTCTATGGATTAATCTATCAACTATTTTACCGATTGGTCAATTGATCTAGACAATAATTTTTCCTCAGGAAAATCAAACAGACCATTTAATTTTATTTTGTTTTTACAACTAGCTGTTTGTTATTGCAGGCCTTTACATAATCGACGCCGGTGTTTCGGCACAATCTAGTGGTTTGCCTAAAATATTAATGAGATGCGTATTATGCCGCCCAAAAGATAGTAATCTGTATATTGCCGATTAAAGTCCGACACACAAAAATATAGTTTTTATTTTTATTTCAATTCCCTAATTAATTTCTTTTTTTTATTTAGTGTCCATTTTCATTTTAGTTTGCAATAATGACATTGGTCTTAACATGCCAAATGCGCACAAACACAAACTAACACCATCAATTCACGCAGATTAAACCCAGATTTTAGCCGAAACATTTTCTCAAACACTTATTCGACGGAGACACTAAGGTAGCAGGCAGACAACTTTATGGTTTTATTAATGAATGTATTTAGCAGCTACAAAGAGAAAAGACATTAAAAAGCTCTCCATACTAATGGTAATTTAATAACCATGAATAGACAGCACGGGTGGTTTTGCTTATTCTGGCAGTCCAGTGCTTGTGTGTTTTCTTTTCTTATGCATAACCCTGGTGCCTGTGTAGTGTGTACTTTTTCCCTCTCAGCTCCCAGCACACCTGTACCAGGTATTCAGTGTTTCTGATTGGCTGGGAGCTGGGAGGGAGCAAAAATGTGGACTGTCCGGGGTTCCCTGAGGACTGGGTTGGGAAACACTGGTCTAACATGATATGGTCATGATAGCTTAATGTTTAGATAATTCGATTTGTGTAAGGCAGATTTCCACAGTCTGACTTATGTATTTAAAATAATACTTTCTTAATGTATTAAAAAATAAATCATTAATATAATAACACAGTGTAGTTCCTCTCATGGTCTTTTAGAATTGTTTATTCTGCTTGTCTATTACTGTGATATATAGTTTGGCTTTATTAAATCTGTTGAATTAACAGACATTTTTGACCTTTCTTTAAGAAGGTATTGATGGAGTGGTCCTGTCACACTTATATGCATACTTCATATTATATATAATATGTATGTGAATATATATAAGCATAAGAGCATATTTTGAAGATATGTCTCCTGAGATGTATTGAATCCTTTTTTTTCCATATTCAACCGATTTCTACTCAGGGTAACGGTGCAGATTTATTTGTCTTGGACTTCAGTTAAGACAAAGAACAGTTCAAAAAGAACTACTTGTCAAGCAAAAACAGATTTCAAATATTCAATATATAGTCTTCAAAACAACAAAATTTATAAAGAGATTAAAAGTATTCTGTATACTTCTGAACATGTGTAATTATTGTATTATTTATATTGTATTTGATATTTAATTTAACCCAATGGCCTATATTGCGTTTCAGTTCAGTTGTTAAACAAAAATTTTTGTTTCATCTTATGATGTCATCAATGTTTTTGTTCAACAGCCTGGCTGCTGGTATTGCTGCATATCATTATACTCGAACCTGTTGCCATCAGTGTCTGATTTGTCGAAGGTGTAGAATGTGATGACATCACATGCAGCAGATTGCTTCTGTAGGCTTAGTCATGGTGATGTTTGTGTCTGAAAGGTTCCTTAGTTGTTATTATTTTCCCCCTTCTTTATGGCGCTTGTACTTTTTTTCCCAGACCATTTATGTGAAATGACTAGTTCTGATATCTACTGTACTAGATTTTATTATTATCATAACTTGTGATAAAACTAAAGTGGGTGGTGTATGCATGTTTGTAAAGAAAATAAGACACACATAGCTACAAGATGACCTGCTCAGATTTTTTTCATGGACAATGGCACATTGGTTGTTTCCTGCCTTGCTGCACTGACACCGAGATAGCAGTTTGATCATGGCGATCTGTGTTTGTTTTGTGAAATGCTTTCATCTTCAAGCTGTCACAACCTCTGATATCAATATTCTGTGCTACTCCACATCTAGTGAACTTTATAGGACTGTGTTTCCACCAATCATTTCACTTGACATTGAAAATTTGAACGTAAAGGTGAGGAGCAGTTTTATACCCACTACCTCAACATCTCCAGCCCAGTTTGAGTATGTAATTATTTAGTGGTGGAACAGTGACTAGGTGTGTTTTGTGAGTGGAGTTTGTATGGATTTCCTCTGGGTACTTTGATGTTCTTCAATCCAGAAACCAGTGGAGAACTAGTGTCTCTAAACTGCCTGGAGTTTGAGATGAGACCATTCTTGGAACAACCCATATATCTTCTTATTCTGACCTCCAAAAATAGCTATTGGGAATTTAATGTTGATTAATGCTTCTTCTGAATTTTTCTAGTCCTCCATTAGGATAGATTATTTGTCTTTGGCAACCATATGCTGGTCTTTTCTCTTAGTGATATTGGAGGAAGAATGTCTTCCTTGTCACATGTAGCTGGATAAGAAGGATGCAATGTATTGTGTTTTCACGTGTGTGCTTCCTTTTGTGCTGTGGTAACTTAGTTGTTTTCCCAGTGTATGCCACTGGTGATGCACAACGTCAGAACCAACAAATTCTACTTAATTGGGGTAGATTCTTTATCCTGAACAACAGACCAAAGAGCTTCCACAGTAGACAGAACATTCCAACTGGAATGTTCTGGGATCACATTGTAGTTAGCAACTTCAATCGTCAACCTATTAATTGCTTAACAGTGAATGCATGTTAGAAACTTGTTGCTATGCAACCAGTTAACTATAATCATATTGACGTGACAAAACAGTGTCGATTCCATATCTATAAGTTAATTTGATTAATTTTCCCAATTACAAATTAGAATTGCCCATATGATTTTTATCTTTATATATACCCGGATTGGACTGAGTCATCTGTATTTGACCACACCATATACGCTATAAAAAGTAAAAGTGGTCATAGATATAATGGAAATTAACACTACAAGAGTAATTTTATCCAGTGATATTGATCATGTGATGTCATGTTTGATCCTACCATTCTCAGAACACTGTGCATAACTTAGTTCTACCTCAGTTAAACTGAATGACATTAATGTTCCTATTTCATTATTGAATAGTGGGTGGGACTGCATTGACTACACACCATTTGAGAAATGTGCTAACATCTTTAAAGAAATGGTCTCCATAGTACAAATAAAAAGTTGTAATTGACGGGTCTGCTAAATGAAGTGTTTTTCCTTTAAAGGAATAGGATCCAGTATCTTGTCTCCTTGTTTGTCTGTCTGTCTGTGTCTTTGTCTATCAGTATCTTGTCTGGGCTCGCAGCAGTTTTCCACTGTACATATATAGTTGATGCTTCTGCTTTGTGGTTGCAGTGATTCAGTTTGGAGTGCAGTGATAATTCATCTGAGATCTTCTGGTGGATTTATGGGTGTATCCTGCCTTCTCATACTCTACATTACCGCTGTCACAGTCCTTCAGTGGCTGACCTGTTTTACCATTTTGTCCTGGTTTTCCATTTATTCAGACTTTAATCCCAATACCATTCATAATGAAGCTGCCGCCATATACTGACCATTGAACTGAATCACTGTCCTGTAGTATTAATTTTATTTTATCTATATGCTATCATCATATTTTTAATTCTAATAGTTTTATGTGTTATGGTTCTGCAATCCTTTCTTTGCAGTTGCAGCTCATGTTTTTAAAGCATTTTTGAATTTTTGAATTTAGCTCCTTAAGACAGTTTATCGGAATGGGTGTTATTTCTCTATAGGCAATACATTAATGCTCAGAAATGCTTTGAAGCGCGGATTAAATTGGCACCTGGAGCAGCCTCTCTCTAATATTCTGCATTTTATTCTCAGTCGATAAAATCCGTCATCAATTACATCAAGCATGACTGCAATGACGTTACTGGAATCTCTCTTTTTTTCATTTGGCTGTAGGACTAAAATTCATGTACACGGCACATTTCAGTAATGATATGCATAGTTTACTAGAAATAATGTTTTTCCTGTTTTCTTTTTGGTCTTTCCTAATAATAAGCATGCTCTTGGCATGTATGCTGCAAGAAACATGGGCTATTAATGTCTTCAGTGATGAAATGAGAAGTATTGTGTGTGCAGACACCACTGCAGGGAACTCATGTGTTCACATTCACGATTAACGATGTTAACTTGTGTGTAGCACGTAATGTAACTAGCAGCTGAAGAAATGATGGTACTCATTATGTTTTATTAATGATTAAATTACCAGTCCTACACAATCATGGAAAAACCTGTATGTCAATGTAAGGATTATTTCCACAGTGTCCATTGAGCCCCGCAAAATGTGGAAGGATTATTAAAATGCTCTTAATACTGTTAGAGACAGTGCTTTGTGCTGAGACCAAGTTATCTAACTCTACTTTGAACAGAAGAAATGTTTCCAGCTACGGGAACTGCGAGTGAGAGCAAGAGAAACACCCACCTTCATTTCTGTAAAATCAGCCTTGTGGCCGCTGACAGCTTTACTGCATATTTATAGCTGTGGTCTTTTAAACAAGTGCTTTGGTGGTGAAGGAAATGCAGCCATTTTGCCAGCTGCACAGTGGTGTGTCCCTTCTCATGCCTGGGCAGAGGTAGCATTTCTGACGTTTGCTTAGAGGTCTTCAAGCTAGATAAATTGGGCCTTTGTTTTTTTTTTTTTTTGTGCATCTAAAGTTAATGATGGGAGTCGTGCTGTCATGATGCCTTTCAGAGCTCAGAGTGAGTGAACATTCGTATCACCAACGCCCCCATGTATTTCAAGTTGATTGAGATTCTTGGGCTTCGGGGAATTTTGTTAGGCTGTATTTTTCCGGTTGATAGACTTCGGATCATTTGTCATAAAAACCATAGCACTAGCTGTGGTATGGCTTGAATGCTTAATTATTGTAGCAATAAGAAGTGAAATTAGCTGTTCTGCTCTTTTTTTTGCTCCTTTTGCCTTTTTTTATATGGTGTCTACATGTAAATAATGCATTAAGGATTTTATTTAACTTTCCCTATGTAAATTATTAACATTATTAGTTAATTAGATGAGGTAGCATTATCTTTTCCATTCGAAAGCTCAGTTCCATTCCATTCGTCCATTTCTGTTTTGAATGTATAGAAAAGATTCATTGATAGATTTAGTATTTGGGAAGGGCAGTTTTAAAAATATAAGAACTAAGTATTCTTGGCAGCTGTTCAAATATTTTGATGTGTACATGGTAATTAAAAAAATCTGTGAATTTAATTTCCATTAGTTTTTTTTCCATGTTCTACACCCTTGAAAAATGTCAAGTGGTGCAACCAGGGGTGGACCTAATGAAAGCATATCATACTGGGCCCCCAATCCAGTTAAGTTTCAAATTTTTTTAGGGCCCCTTGGAATCATGCTAACTTTCCCCCCTTAATCGCATCTCTGGGTGTAACCATGCTTTATCTAAAAAAACAATACAATTCTATTATACGCAATACTACTAGTCAGTCCCTCCAGGAAGCTGCGATGTTGCAAAACAGTTGTAACTATTTCTGCAAATTCATTTGTTCTTGAAACGAAATAGACAAAAAATAAAGCCTCGAAACATCGCAACTTTCACCGCAACTTTTTAAAAAAGCTGCCGCAAAATCAAGCATTTTAAGCCGCAGCAATCAAAAAAGACGCCCGCGAAATCCTGGAGGGACTGACTAGTACTTGTAGTAATAGTATGTTAAGTTGGACATCGTGGGAAAAAAATGCTTCTTTTCTCCATAATTGAACAATTTAACATTTGTTTCAACACTTTTTGTCTATCCATCCATCCATCCATTTTCCAAGCCGCTTATCCTACTGGGTCGCGGGGGGTCCGGAGCCTATCCCGGAAGCAATGGGCACGAGGCAGGGAACAACCCTGGACAGGGGGCCAGCCCATCGCAGCACTTTTTGTCTACAAAGATGTAATTTCAAGATCCATTTTTTTTTCTTCTGAAAAAAAAAACAATAAAATTGATGAAAAAGGTGTAAGCGTTAGTCACATATTCATGTAGCATCACTGATTAATATTTCATGTGTAGTAATATAAAAATGTAATTTTGGATTTAATTCAGTTTCTTCCATTTTTGGGTACACGACATGATCATATGACCATGTGGTCACACCAAATTATGAATGGACTGCATGAGGTCCAACTAGAAAGTCGGAACGACAGTATTGTGTTCCCTTGATTGCCTTGTCACCTGCTCCACCCATCTGACTTGTGCTTCTTGCACACTCACCAACCTGTACACTTTCTAGAAGTACTGGATGGATCAACTGTTGCTATTACATTTAATGCATTAATGAATATGCTTTTGCTTTGCATCGCCATATTTCTGTATCAGAAAACCTGATCGATAACTATACTTTTGCCTAATATCACCGGTGCCACAGTGCGTATTAATGGGGGAAAAACCTTTGTGGCTTTTTATTCTGTGGAAAACAAAAGATTGATCTACTGACCATATTTAACAATGAATTATAAACATGATTTAGCAAATAAAATATTGTGGCATGAAGACATTATGAGGTGGACAGCAAAGCTTGATTTTTGGCAGGCTCTTTTATTGCGTGATCCTTGTGGTAAAACAGTGACCGAGGAGAAAATAACTCACTTGCACTCAGACTGGAAAGAATTACAGCCTTTTTGGAGACAAGCGGATACAGGCAATAGAGACAGAGCACAATGCACCATACTCTGAAAACTACAAGGCTTTTGTCTACTTAAAGCAGGGGTGCCCAACTCTTTCCCTGTTCCTCCACAAATGATTCACTGTGGTAATTAGCACAAGGAGTTGAATCAGGTGTGTTAAATGAGGGGAAACCCAAAAATGTGCAGGGCTCCGGCCCCCCAGGACTGGAGCTGGGCATCCCTGCCTTAAAGGCTCATTTTATTTTTCACTTCACTAGCTTACAAAAACTTAAAATCCAAAATGGATCAGAATTAATCTGAAAAAATGGAATATGAGGAAAAAAACATGAAATTTGCTCTGATTCTCATTATAGCAATGTGCATACAGTCATTGGCCACTTTACAGGTGCACCTGTAACTAAGCAAATATCTAATCAGCCAATTATATGTCAGTAGCACAATGTATAAAATTATGCAGATACAGGTCAGGAGCTTTGGTTAATGTTCACATCAAATATCAGAATGAGGAAGAAAGGTGATTTATGTGTTATGGGTGGCCATGGTGGAATGAAGAAGGGACAATCCACAGTGCAGCTAGGTGACAAGGGGTTTTATTGGGATCTGAAGACAGGGGAAACCAGAAACAAACGTGACTACAATGGGTTTAATACACAGGTGAGTCGAAACAAGAACTAAAGCAGGGAACAACATGGAAACAAACACAATGACCAACTCATACAGAACCCAAGCAGAAATCATACACAAGTACCAGTTGAGGAAAAGAGCAAGGGCAGGAACTTAAAGGCAAAGATAACAAGGTGTTGACAGGTGTGGGTGATTACTGATTACACACTAGCAACAGGTGAGAGTAATTTGCAGGTACTAAGGGTACAAATACTGGGGGATTCCAGAAACATGGGTACAGACATTACTACAAAACTAGAGACATACAATCAATGATAAATGAAGGTACAAAATATGGCTACAAACAGATACAGTAACACATGACTAACAAGATCTGCACAACAAAATCCAGGGCACAAGAACACAAAATGTCCATGGGGTGAGGCACAATACTAGTCAGACTCAAACCCACAATGGAGGAGTTGCTTGGGATGGAGCCGCCCGTTTCGCCCAATTAGCCAGTGACACCAGCTGACTAAACAGGGAAATGACAGACAAGTTAGCATCTAACCAAATGCAATTGAAATATAAACAAATACAGTAAATTGTCAGGGTCCGTGTCCATCTGACCCTGTCCTTGTGTCTCTTTCCCATGTGGTCAGCAGCCATTGCTTGTCATCCTGTTCCCTCCTGGCTGTGTACTAGACCCTTGTGTGTTTCCCCTGCTCCCTGGACCGCCACATAGCTCCATGGGCTGAAGGTGTGGTACAAAGGCTGTACCCTGCGGTTGTGGTTTTGAAGCCAGCCTCACCTGGGGCCTGTTTCACAAAGCAGGATTACTTGCTTAGCCAGATAACTTGCCAGATTTAAGGTAGTCTGGGCTAAATAGACCTTATTTTCATCAACTTACATTTAGACCAGACTACCTATCTGGCAAGTTATCTGGCTAAACAAGTAATCCTGCTTTGTGAAACAGGCCCCTGTTTTGTTTGTTTATTGGTTTTCTGTTTTTCCTATTGTTTATTAGCCCTTTGCTTCCCTGTTCTAGTTTATCCTTAGTTTGATATTGTTTATCCCTCTGTTTAATTTGTCCTGTTTATGGTTCTCTGCCCCTGCCTTGATTATGTTCTGTTTTACTTGCTTTTTGATTTTCCTCCTAGTGTAGTATTTCCCTGTGTTTCCTTAGTTTAAGGTTCCTAAGTTCTATGTTCTTTCATGTTAGTTTCTTCACCTGTGTCTTGTTGCCCTGTGCCCTCGTTGATTGGTTGTTTTTGATTCACACCTGCCTTTTGTTAGTCCTCATTATCATTGTATTTAAGTGCCTGCCTTTGTTCATTTCCTCAGTCGGTCATTGTGAATGTTAAATGTGAAAAGATATTCTGTGTATTAGTTACTGTGTGTTGTATTCTACCGGTTGCTTAGTCCTGTTCCCATGGTTGCCTGGTTCCTTTAGCTGGTGAATGTATGGTCCTATTAGTTATTTTTCCCTGTTTTGTTCTGACCCCTCATGGTCCTTTTGTTTTGTAGTTTACCCCAGTTTGTTCTTTTTAATAATCCCATAAGTTCACCTTCCTTTCCCCGTCTGCACCATGCCCCGCATCTGTAACAGAAAATTTTAGATAAATTATGACTATAAGTATAAATTATGCTTCTGTGCAAAATATGCATGAGTTAGCCCATAGCATAGAGCAAAGAGAGAATGTGCAGTGAGAATGATTGTGCTATGAAATATGAAAAGTTGCAATAATACAAGTCCAAACCTGAAATATACACAGATCAGCCATAACATTAAAACCACTGACAGTTATAAGTTTAATAACACCTGTCAAGGGTGCCATTATATATTAGGCAAGTAAATAGTCAGTTCTTGAAGTTGATGTGTTGGAAGCAGGAGAAATGGGCAAGTGTAAGGATCTGAGTGACTTTGACAAATTGATGGCTAGACAACTGGGTCAGAGAATCTCCAAAACAGCAGGTCTTGTGGGTTGTTTCTGGTGTGCAGTGGTCAGTACCTAGTCCAGGGAATGCCAACCGGTGAACTGTCGTCGGGGTCATGAGTGCCCAGGGCTCCTTGATGCATGTGGGGAGCAAAGGCTAACCCATCTGGTCTAGTCCCACAGGAGAGCTACTCTAGCACAAATTGTTGAAAAAGTTAATGCTGGCTATGATAGAAATACGTGAGAACCCAAAATGCATCACAGCTTGCTGTCTACATGACTATAACCATAGTCTCCTCTCCTCCACCAAAAGTGCCCACAATGAGCACATGAGTGTCAGAACTGGACCATGGAGCACTAGAAGAAGGTGGCCTGATCTGATGAGTAACATTTTCTGTAGCATTATGTGGATGGCTGGGTGCATGTGTGTCGTTTACCTGGAAAGAAATGGCACCAGGATGTACTACGGTAAGAAAGCAAGCTGGGTAAATGCGAATAAATCTACTCTCATTAAACTCCGTATTTGCACACAGGCAGACTGTGTGGATGGCTTGAGGTTAAGCGGTAAAACTTGATCAAATTTAAACGAGGCATTATCTGACCCCCCCTTTTGCTTTGACCATTTTCTGCTCGGAGCAACTTAACATACCCATAATTATAAAGAAAAAACGCTTGTTGTTGAAGCTTTCATTTATAATGCATTATGAGCACATTCATATTGCATTACAAAGCATCTGTAATGTATTATTATGGTCTTAATAACTTATAAAGTACTAAAACATCTTATATTGACAGTCATAAGGCATTATACTGTAGTGTTGATTTTAATACCTCTTGAGCTCTATTGAAGCTGTCATCTATAATGCATTATAAATATCTTCATGATGCATAATAACACATCCCTAATGCATTATAATGGTTAGTATAAGAATTAAAGATGCTTTATAATTTTTTCCACTTTTGCCCAGAAGTACAAATACCTTGTGAAATAATGCCAATTATACAAGAGTAATATTTCAAAAAGACTGTACTTTTAACAACGTTTTTGAAATAGTAGTCATTAAACCTGCACGGTATGTGATGTTAATATTCACATTGCATATTATACACGTGCAATTGTCATGTCACAAGGGTTGTGATAGTTGAGATTAAGTTTAGGAGGTATCTAATGTTTTATACCATCATACCATATAGACACTGTACTGTGGTTTTTTAATGATATTTTCAAACGCAGTGCACTTGCACTATTTTGAAATCTTCACGAAAAAATCCACTATTGCCGACAAAACCCTCAGATCTGAGGTAAATCGGTGTGTGATCGGCTCTGGCAAATCGGAGCTCAATCGCTATCTGTGAGCCTTCCAAAATGTGACCCGACGGAGTCAACAATGTGTCGCAGATGCCTGTCCGATATCTAGCAGGTTAAATATCTGGACCTGTCCGTAACTCCAAAACCTGTAGGTATGAAAGGTACTGCGACTGGCAATGAGTGCAGTGACAAGCCACAGCCAAGGAGAGTGCAAGACATGGGGTAAGGTGAAACCAGAGGGAGGAATTCAGAAAGGTGTAAAAAATTCCCTTTGTTTGCGAACTATTCTTTGTGTCCAGGGATACACACACACACACACACACACAGAGTCATGTAATCATATCTTTTTAGGGACCGCTCATTCATTTCTATGGGAAAAATACTAATGCTAACTGACAACCTTAACCCCTACCCAGCCTTAACCATAACCATAAGTAACCAATGGGTATCCATCACGTTGTGGGGACATTTGGTCTGCACAAGGTATTGTATACCTGGCCCACACACACACGTGTACAAGGATCATCTTTGACAGAAGTATCTTCCTGAAACTAAGCTGAGATACGTAAACTGTATTTAGTAAACTGAGGGAAAGACAAAAGATTAATGCTTAGTCCTTTATGCCACCCTAATGTCCTTTTTTGTTGTTTCAGCAATTTTACTTTCTGAAGGGTTAGAAGAAGGGTTTTGCACATGGTTAAATGGGTGTTTGATAGGTGTTTGGATGTCGTAATAACAAATTATTACAGTATAAAATGGCCGTAGTTAAATTTGATTGGTGTTTTAATGCCCTAATAACAAAAATAAGATAGGGAAAAGTACGTATATCTTGTTGCTGAATGTGGAAAATAAATACCTGTGAAGGAAATATGATTGTATTGCACTTTTTCTAACAAACTTTAGACATTCATTTTTATATATGAAAGAAGTATGGTAAGTCAGTAACACATTCTCAGCCTTGATAACTAAGCATCATAGGATATGCTTATGTATAAGGTATGCTTGCTTCTCAAGGGAATTTATACAGCCAGGAGAAATCCTTCAGCAAAATCCATTTCAGTATCATTAACCTGTCTGAGAAAATTATGACAAAAAATTTGACTAAAATTAGACTAAAATTAAACATTAATTCCACTGCCTAAATATTAAGTAAAATGAAACTAAACAAATTGAAAAGACTAAAATGTGACTAATCCAAGTACAATTTTGACTAAGTGACTAAGACTAAAACTAAATTAAAAATTCTTCCCAAAATTAACACTGATTTGAGGCAGATTATTATGTCACAACCACTTGATCAGGTTCATTGAGAGTTAGCTTAGAAAATAGGACTTCATCTTAGGTGAAAAAAATGAATGCAAAGAAAATAGACACCCACAGAGGTCCTTCTTTTACTATGGAGAAAAGTTGATGAACATGATGTTTAACTGTTAAAGATGTTCTGTGCACTTTTAAAATGAAATGCCAATGAGATGTGACTGTGTTATGGTTTATACAGTTGGAAGGAAGAATGGGATCGAGTATATGCGGGGTTGGATTTCAGTTGGCAAGATTGGGATTGACATTTTCTGTTTCCTGCCAGAATGATGGTCCTGCTCGATGCCAATAAAGCCCATTCACTTGCCTGTGTGTCAGTATGAATCAGGCCTGAGTAGAAACCCACATACAAACAAAAAGGGGAAAATGTTAGTGGCAGGTTAACATTCAGTGTCATTTTCTTGAATGGATTCATCACACTTGTTTCATTGGAGTAGTTTCATGAATAAGCAGCGTATGTATACTTTCAAAAAGGTATGGTTGTCTAAGCTTCAACGCTACACTTTCCTGAAAATACTGGCTACAGGTGTTATCTCACTTTTTTGTTTTTTTAGTTTTTCTGCGATTTAATATGAAGTATTTTCACTGTTCAGTACATTCTGTGCAGCATTATAAAGTGCATATTTTTTAAAATCTATAAATACAAGATGAAATTTTTGGACGTACATAGTGCAATAATGAATTATATTATTGTAGCCAAAGTCTCTCGATTTATCAAAATTTATCATTAACATGATAGTCATCAACAATTTTAAGGCTAATTAACTGCTTCAATAAATGTAAGTGTCTTGCATCAAAATATTACTCTCATTTCAAAAATTCCTTTCATGTTAATTATACAGATATTTGATGTGTGTAAAATAGGAGCAAACATCTTGTCTTCCACTGAGAACCTACAAAGGAATATAACTGTCGTGTTAAACCTGAGATGTCTTTCAGTCAACAAATATGATATTTAAAATAATCACCGTTACATGTTTTATCATACAGTAGATTCATTTCTTTTCTTAAAACAAATAATGGTATTACTTTGCTTACCCCTTTTTAAAAGAAAGCAATTTGCCACATCTCCAGTATCTCTCAGTTGGCTCCTTCCAGTCTTCTCCGAATACTAGTAAACGGTCGACCCTGGATATAATTTTCCAAAAACAAAATACATTAACTGACACAACTAAAATCCATCCAACTGCGTAAATAGTTTAAATAGCATCAGCCCATTCGCCTTCTTGGACTTAGTCAATAAATTGAGACCAAGTACACAATAGCAAAATTGTGTTATTGTCTTGAGCTGACATAGGCCCCAAGGATTTGGAGGGCAGGACATCATATCATTGCTTTTAACTTCCAAATGATCTGTGGCACAAGCTCAGTGATAGAATGTGTTGAGAGGGATGAATGATTGATAAGCTCCAAAGGTTTCCCCAGATTGAAACAGGAGGTTCGGGCATTTTCTTTAATATCATACTTTGTATACAACCCGGGGTCATTCCTTGTGCGGAATCTGTGATGTGCAAGCCGAAGCTCTGCAGAGCTATTGATTGGGCACGATCTGCCAGCAATGTGAATGATTTATTTATGTGGTCTAGGCAGCAGTGGCCAGCTTGAACTTTGAAAGCCTTGGTTAGATTTTTTTTTTTCCTTTTGGTGAAACTTGCTCTTAACATTAGTTTCAATAGAATTAATCTATGGTTTACATAGGTTTCGGACCAGGGAAAAAGCTGATTTCACACAAGATCCACATATTAAAATGGAACATCATTCATATTTATACATTACATATTATATATCTTTACATCAGATATAAAATTCTTTTGTATGCTAATTAACTTGAATGCATGTATGGTAATAATGAATATGTTAGTCCTATATCTTATTTTGTGTTATTATGCCATTAGTTAACAATCTTTTTTTCTTCTTCACTTTCTGTCAAAAAAAAAACTTGCATTAAAAAAAAATACAACCAGAAGCAGTAATGCTATAAAGGTTAATTATTTTGGGTAAGCATAATTGATAATGAATCATGATAATTTAATAACTGGAACATAACATTAATTTAGTTTGATGAAGGTCATTTGTTCTGCGCAGGAGAGAACTTGTGTGCATGTGCCGTTAATTTAATCAAGGTAGGAGCATTTAATAATGCAGTGTTTTGATTCGTAGAGGAAAAAGATTTCTTTAAACGGGCTATTGATATTGAGGTGATGGTGAAACAGAGAAAAGAAGCAGGACAAGGAGTCCAAGTTTTGTTCTGTTGGTGATCTATTCCAGGCTTTTTGCTCCACGTACACTAATAGCCTGAAAATGCAGAAATGGGACTGATGCAAAATCATGAATGAGAAAAGCCTTCATGAATGTTTTCCGATTGTGAGGCATGTCATTATAATTGGGTTACGAAAACCAAAGGGGAAGTCATATATGAAGAATGCAGACGTCATAAAAATGTGTTTTTATTCCAGTTAAAAATAATTGATTCCAATAATTCTATTGCAGTGTTTTAAACTTCCAATTCACACACATGAAGTCTGTGTGTCAGTGTTTTTAGTTGTTCCATAACAACACAGATGGTGGTCATTGACATGACTGTAGTATATAAAAATGTAACAAAATCAGACATATTGTTACTTTCCAGTTTCCCATGTTGTTATCATAAACTAGATGTATTATACATATATCTGAATTGATATGGATTCTGATGCTGTTTTATATTCATAAGTATTGCTTTGCTCAATATCTAAATATGAAGTTGACGGGGTGGGGGGGTG